>JACEGR010005368.1:0-74147 GCA_014170235.1 Listronotus bonariensis
GTTAGGGATCCGCCAATCCTATTGGTTAAGTCCACAGGTTTAATTCTATTGGTCGAATGCTATTGGTTGAGCCGCCGAACCATCCCATTGGTTAGAGATCCGCCAAGTGGGCGCGGCGCCGAGTGGAAGGGGGAGGAGCCATTGGTTAGAGATCCGCCAAGTGGGCGGGGCGTCGAGTGGAAAGGGGAGGAGCCAGGGTGGAGGAGTGGGGGTCGGACAAGGTAGCCGATTGACTACTGACATAAGTTACTTTAAAGTGTCTACAAACGAAAAATATAAAAAAATTTCAACCCCCCGGAGAAGGGTTGAAAAAATAAATAAAGTGTTTTCTTGCAATTACTTTAAAACAATTGGAGCTACAAAAAAATTCTTAACAAAAGTTGTGACACTAAAAATAATAAATTTAAATGGTCTCTACCATTTTTTTCCCCAGATGACATTAGGGTTGCTTAAACTTAAGGGATGATAATTTCAATTAAAAAAAATATAACTGTTTAACAAATTCATGAACTTGCATTTATTTTTGACATAATTACCCTTAGAGAGTCTACAAATGAAGTGTAGAAGAGATTTTGTTTTAAGCTCCGGAGAGGGGTTAAAAAAATTATGTGTTTTTGGAATTATATTAAAATGGTGAGAGTTATAAAAAAGTTTTTTACAAAAGCTGTATAGCTAAAAATTCTACATTAAAATGGTCCTTATCATTTTTCTCCAGATGACATTAGGGTGGCTTAAACTTAGGGGATGATAATTTTAATTAAAAAATTACAACTATTTAAAAACTTCATGTATTTGCATTTTTTGACATAATTAACTTTAGAGTGTCCGAAAACGAAGTGAAGAAGATATTTTGTTTCAACCCCTCTGGAAAGGGGTTGAAAAGAGTAATAATTGTGTTTATTGGAATTATTTTAAAACGGTTGGAGATAGAAAAAAGTTCTTTACGGAAGTTTTTGAGCTAAAAATTATACATCGAAACATTTCTCATTATTTTTCCTTAGATGATATAAGGGTGGATAAAACCTAAGGGATGGTAATTTTAATTAAAAAACATATAAACTTTTTTCTCTAACTCTCACCATTTTAAAATAATTCCAAAACTACATTAATTTTTTTAACCCCTTTCCGGGGGTTGAAACAAAATCTCTTCTACACTTCGTTTGTAGACTCTCTAACGGTAATTATGTCAAAAATAAATGCAAATTCATGAATTTGTTAAACAGTTATATATTTTTTTAAATTGAAATTATCATCCCTCAAGTTTTAGCAAACCCTAATGTCATCTGGGAAAAAATGGTAGAGACCATTTTAATTTATTATTTTTAGTGTTACAACTTTTGTTAAGAATTTTTTTTGTAGCTCCAACCGTTTGTAAAGTAATTGCAAGAAAACACTTTATTTATTTTTTTCAACCCTTCTCCAGGGGCTTGAATTTTTTTTTTTAATATTTTTGTTTGTAGAAACTTTAAAGTAACTTATGTCAAAATTCATTCACTCCCCCAAATTGTGATTTAAGGCTCTATTTAATTGGATTATTCATAGCAGTATTGTTTACGGATTCTATGATGACAAACCACTTAGCACAAATTGTAGAATAATTATTTTTGTATTTTTTATTGCATTTATTCAATAAATTATAAAAATTAGTTAAAAAACACGATATTCCCTGCTACTACAACAAGAAAAACTTGACCATCAATTGTCATGGCCTGTTATACTAGTTCAAAATTATGCCGATAAGGGCTTTTTAACAATGTTGCAAGCTTAATTTAAATTATCTATAGATTTTAGCTCAAAGTTGTGTTGTCTCCCGACGCGAAGCAAATCTAAATTTTCCCGTGTATAATACACCATTTTTTTTTGACGGGATAAACGACAATTTATTACAATACAATAAAGTTTTAAAAAATATTGATGTAAAATTTGAAGTTTTAAACTGGTTGCCTAAGTATTGTATGGAAAACGACAACTAGACCTAAGTTGTTATAGAAGCTTTATTATAATTATAAAGTAACTATCAATGTAAATCGGCAACTTTGACGAAATTAAAAATTTAGAACCAATGTTGTTGTTTAACAGTTATTTAAAGTACAGGGTGTCCCATTTTGGTTGTCCCTTATGGGAAACTTGGAAACCATAAGAGATATTAAAAATCTGATACCCCATCCTCGAGCTCTTTTTGGAGAAAACATTTATGGTAAAAACAGATCATCGCTATCGCGAAGCGTTTCAGAGATACAGGGTGATTCTCGATTTTTTCACTTTTGAAAAGGCCCTGTAGCTTTGTTGTTATTACAGATACGAGAAAACTAATTGCACATTATAAAGACACTTTTTTCCGTAGAATCCAGTGGCGTAGCCAAAAATTTTTTGAGCTGTCATTTTTGACATATGACCCAAACATGTTTTTTTTATTAGGGACACCCTATAAATGATTAGGTAATTAAATTGCTTGTTTTTTCTGATTAAAATAATATATCATAGTAGGTGGTTTAATAAATTTTTTACGTCAAATATTGGAAAAATTATGATTTTAAAGACGCATTTTTTATTTTAAAATTTAAAATTTCCTACCACTTTATTTATAAATATATAAGTATGAAATTTTGGTAAATAATACATATGATGTGAGAAGACTATTAATACGCATAATAAAATGATATACGGTGTCTCCGAAAATTAAAATATATTTTTTTATTTTAAAATTTAAAAACTTCCTACAAATTTATTTATGAAAATAAAGGGATGCAATTTTGGTATTTGATAAATGTGTTGGTAAGAAATATTATTATACATTAAAAAATGATACAGGGTGTCTCAAAAATTAAAATGATTTTTTTTATTTTTAACTTTAAAAATTTCCTACAATTTTATTTATGAATATATAATGATGAAATTATGGTGGATAATATATATGATAAGGAAGAATATTATTATATAAATATAAATGATACAGTGTGTCTCAAAAAATTAAAAATAATTATTTTTATGTTTAAATTTTAAAATTCATAGCGTCCTTATTTATGAATTTGAAGCAAAAAAATTTTGGTACTGTATTAGTATGATAATGTTGTATAAAAAAATAAAAATCAAAGTTTTACAGGGTGTGTCAAAAATTTTTCGACTTTTTTTAATTTAATTTTTTTTTGCTCTATTGGTAAAGTTGACATGGAGTATTCATAAAAAATAAAAAAAATAAAAAAATCAAAAGCAAAAAAACTTGATAAATTTTTAAGTTTAATTAATATAACTTGTTTATTATTGTTGTTGTAAACTAATTTTTTGTTTTTTTTTCTACGGAAATGTCTCCTGAGCTAAGGGATGACAGATTCCTTTTAAAACAAAAATATAAAACAATTTAAAAACAGATAGAAGCCGCAATGCGTCTTTAAAATCATAATTTTTCCAATATTTGACGTAAAAATTTATTAAACCACCTACTATGATATATTATTTTAATCAGAAAAAAACAAGCAATTTAATTACTTAATCATTTATAGGGTGTCCCTAATAAAAAAAACATGTTTGGGTCATATGTCAAAAATGACAGCTCAAAAAATTTTTGGGTACGCCACTGGATTCTACGGAAAAAAGTGTCTTTATAATGTAGATTTATCGTATCTGTAATAACAACAAAGCTACAGGGTCTTTTCAAAAGTGAAAAATCGAGAATTACCCTGTATCTCTGAAACGCTTCGCGATAGCGATGATCTGTTTTTACCATAAATGTTTTCTCCACAAAAGAGCTCGAGGATGGGGTATCGGATTTTAATATCTCTTATGGTTTCCAAGTTTCCCATAAGGGACAACCAAAATGGGACACCCTGTACAGCTTTTCCGACTATATTTTGACCCATTCTGATCGTGAATAATTGCTTAAGATTACAAATAAAGTTATCAAGATGCGGTCATAGATTTTTTAAAGTTGTTTATTATATCCTTGCCATTTGGTTGTAAAATTCAGTTAATACAGAAACAAAATGGGTATTTTTGTGGTATAGGGCAACTTTGCTATTTTAAATGGAACACCATGTATAATTTTAACCACCCTAAAATTTAGTATTTTCCCTGTTAAAAATGAAACACAGGTTATGGCTATTTAAAGAAAGTAATGAATTTATTGATCTGAAATTTGTCTGCATGGCATGTAAGAGCAATATTTACCAATAAAAATTTCTCCATACAAGGTTACAAAAAATATATAACTTTTAAGCTATACGTTAGATACAAAACAATAGTTTTAGTAAAGTTAGATTACTTTTTACAAACATAAGCTGTTATTGTTAATATCCTTGAGCTTGAAAGCAGTATTTCTTGCTTGTTTAGTGCCTGTTCTATTTTCAAATAATACGCTTAATAATTGGCATGCACTTATTTTTTTATATAAATAAATCCATTATTTTTGCCATAAACATAACTTATGTTACGTTTTTTAAACGGAAAAGATGGTATTTCAAATGGTAGAAATATACATTGTGTTTCATTTCAAATATTAAAGTTTTCCTTTATCGGAAAATCAGCCATTTTGTTTTTATGTTACCTAAATGTCACAACAAAATAGCGAGGATATAATAAAAAAAATAAAAATGAAGATAAAAGGTTACATTTTTTTAGGAAAATCAAAATTGTTTAGAAGTGATTATTTTAACCTAAAAAAAAACTAACGCCATGTTGTATTTCCTTTCTGTTGCCTTTCACATATATAGTTTTGTTTGTACTTGTTACAAATAATTTTATACATAATAAAAACTAACATTTTCTTCCGCCCAACTAATACCTTAAGCAAACGCGCTACAAAATACAAATCTGTCTAGCGCACCAAAAATGTTCTCGTAAATAAGCTTTCTTAAAAATGGTAAAATAGGTTTGTAAACCACCCGTGGCGTTTATTTCATCTAGAGGAGCTGTTTTAAAACCTAATATATTTTCGTGAGTAGAAGGTTTTAGAGGCAGAGCTCCAAAGTTATATATGAGATAAATTTCCGGCTTTAGTATATAGAAAATAATTCTTGTTTAAACTGGAAGATCCTTTGCAAGTTGCTTAATAAGTCTGTACTTAATAACTTGCATTTAACGAAATTTTGGTTTTAAATTAACTACCAGTATAAACAGGGTGTTTTCTGAATACAGTACGAAACTTAAAAGGTAATTTCTTTTTATTAAAGAAATTTTCTATAAACATAGATATATAGGACGGTAACGTTTTTAAAATATCGTTTATTTTTTAATTAAAACCTTTTACCCGATTTGGATAAAATTTGGTATACTTATTAAATGTGATAAGGCACTTGTTAAGCTCGACCTAGATTAAGGCAATGGAACCCAGTGGCGTCTTAATGGGCACTACAAAAAATATTTTAAAAAAATCCCACTGACTAACTAAACTTTGTAAAATATTAATTTACTTATTTTTGTACTATTTGTAAATATTATTGAAATGCCCAATTAAAAATTAAAATACAGTGTGTTTTTAAAAGTTCTTACCAAATGTGAATTATATTTATATCATATTTTTAAGAAAAAATGTTTTTCCTTTAATAGTACTGCTAGAAAGTGTGAGAAAATAAATTTCCACAAAAATGCTTGTATGTTTAATGTACAGAGTAGCTCAAAAAGTACCTAATTTTAAATAAAAAGACGTCGTTTTTGAACCCTATAGTCGTAAAGATCTGCGTTAAATTATTCGTTACTGTTAAACATTTATAAACGATGGTACAAAATAAATGAAAGCATCTAAAAGAAAACTATAGCTCTTTACAAATTTGAAAAACTATTTTTTTTGCACTTAGCGATAGAAAACAAATGTTCAAATACAAATCTCTATTGTTAAAGTGCAGATATTAAAAAATGTTAATGTTTTTTTCTGTTCGTACTAACAATTTACATCGTCAAGGGTGCCCCTAAACAATAGGCCACCTTATAAAGAAGTCAAAGATTTTTATTTAATTTTAAAATTTAAATACACAGAAGTGGCTTAAAGCGCCACAAACACCTTACTACAAATTTTTAGCAAAATCAAAGATTAAATAGGTTCTAGTCTTTAGCTATCATAAAAAAGTCAGCGAGAAACATACATATATTTTTAAAATTTTTGTATAGGAAAGCCTGATCATCACGAGAGGCGCAAATTTAAGGTGGAAAAAAGTAGAAGTTTGCTGTTGTTACATTGTTGGGCAGTGGTTTAATCTAAATTAAACATGTAGAGGGGCGCAAATTAAAAGAAACAAACGGAAATGTTTACGTAAAGACTTTTTTTGGCCTTTACTTTTTATTTACTGCTTTTAACATAAAATGTAAAATAGAGATTGTCATTTTTGACCTTTTGATCTATTTTTAGCTTTTTAATTTTTTCCCACACCGATCACAAAAGCACGCAACATATACCCTTTGCTTCAGTAAAAAAGACCCTATCCGGCACTAAGAAAGCTTTTAACTAAATAGAAAATCAAAAATAAAGGTATTTCTGCACTTTAAAAAAATCGATTGCTTTAATTTAAAACCAGGTATAAAGCGAACCTGTACTTTTACCATATAAATATCTCTTTCGAAATTTATTTTTTGACTAAGCAGTACTTGTTTTCGTAAAAGTAATATTTTAAAAGTTTTCCATTCGTTAAATCTTTTAAAGGCACGCTGTTTAACAAGTTAAAGTAAGTATAAGTGGTTTTTGCCATTAAAATCGAAGATATTTTCAAAACAATTTCCGATGCACGTCATACCCCTTGAGTGACGTAAAATGGCGACATGGTTGCCAGCTTGTGAAAATAATACAAAAATATTAGGTTGGTATATTTTTATGATCAAAAGGACAGCAAAAATAATGAAATATTGTTCCAAGAACACCCGTATAAAAACACGTGTTTTCGTTTTTATACCTTTTATTAACAATGAAACGAAACTATATGGTTACAACTACGGCAAAATCTTTAGTTGTCAATGTCTCAAGTGAACACTACAAAAGTCGAAACAATAATACTATTCCCAGGTCTTCCATTGCCGTTTTATAGTAACGATATCAACGGTGACGTGGGCGCCAACGACAAGTTTAAACAACCATGGTGTTTTTATTTTGCCGTCAATAAACCATTTCGTTTTAGCACGCAGACAAATTTGGTAATTTTCTAGAAACCTGCGGTAACTCCGATTTTAAAGAAATTTAGTTAAAGGGGTTTTGGGGCGCTGATCACGAATCTGAAAGATTTTTTGGCGGAAACGTTTCGTTCTCGAGGTGTTCATCATCAAAGTTTAAATTTGAACTAAGCTTATTTTCACTATATTCCTCATTCTTTTTGCACACAATTTTTGATTTAAAGCTAAGGTGTCACAAAATATTTGATTTTTACCCTTTAAAACCCTGTTTTTCTATGTTTTTACATTATTTTGACATTAAATTGCGTGGCTTTTCTTTGATAATGCGGCAACCACACATACACATAGGGCTTCATGGCACACTGGGATTGAAATGATTCAAAGTATAGCTATGAAATTTAATGCAAAAATAATGTAAAATACGTAAAAACGGGGTTTGAAAAGGTGAAAATCAAATATTGTGTGCCACTTTAGTTTCAAATCAAGAATTGTGTGCAAAGAAGGGGGAATATTGTAAAAATAGGATTAGTTTAAAATTTAAGTCTGATGATGAATATCTTAAGAACAAAACATTTTCGCAAAAATTCTTCAGATTCGTGATCAGCGCCCACAAACCCCGTATACAAATTTCGTCAAAATCGGAATTGCCACAGGTTTCTGAAATTACCACAAATTTATGCATAACGTTTTTTAAATAGATTTAATAAGATAAATTTAACTTTTTTAAGCAATGTCTGTTAAAAAAATAAAAAATAAATATATAAGTAAACCATATTTATTGCGTAAATACAGGGTGCCCTTTAAAACGTATTTATTTTACGAGGTTATGGGAGTAGTAACTTGGAGTACATTTACAACGGCACACAAAAAAGTCTTCTGTACACCGTACGCGACCTATCTACAGGCATGTTTTTTGACCCACTGAACCTGAATTTTAAGTCAGTTTGGGCCTTACCCCTCCAATTTTTACTAAATTGCAAAAAAAAAAATTATAAAACACCCTAAAAAATGGCGCTGTAGATGCCCTGGTTAAACTTTGGACTTGATTGAATAATCTTACGTTTTTTGTGTTTAATCGGTTTTATGTCATAGCTTTAGGCTTTAAGTGTTTTTAGTTTATTACTAAAAATTAAATTTATATATATATATATATATATATATATATATATATATATATATATATATATATATATATATATATATATATATATATATATATATATATATATATATATATTTAACTAAGACAGTAAACTGTCTGTTACATTAAAGTCTTATTTAAAAAGGGCGTTAATTGCTTAAATATATTGTTTATAGGGTAAAATTCATTTGTGGATAAGTTAACGTTTTAATTAAAACAACTTTATTTTTTAAGATGCCATCATCCTAGGGTGGACAAAAACAACAATTTGAGTATTCTTTACGGTAAAATGAAACATTTTTAAATTTAATAAACTCTATAACCTGGTATCTTTTATTCGTTAGAAGTCCTAAATATTTAGATTCTCATAAACAATAAAAATTAAAGACCAAATGGTATAATCTAACAAAATAAACGATTTTAACATATTTCAAAAAAAAATAAACAATATAAAATAGAATATTTTATTACCAACAATATTTTAAATATTTACCCAGCTAAATCGCAAACGAGATCGCATTTAATATAGTTTGGTGCTTCCTTAGCCAAAGCAATTTTAGCCAGGCGGCGTTACACTAAAATCAAAATGTTATGTTTAAAATTCCATTTTTTAAACCTTATGAAACATATTAACAATGCAAACAAATGGTTTGGTATCATAGTTACGTTTGAATTTTTACAAAAGAAAAACTCTGTTTGCATCCCAATCATTTTTCGTCGACTAAGGGATTTAATGCGTTTTGCAGCGCCAAAATCAGCCAAATTAGCATTTTAGCTCTAATGTTTGTAATAAGTAATTAAGTAATAGACATTGATTCGAGAGATTAAAGGTAGCGTTTATAAATTATTACGGTGGACGGCATTACCCGCTGGGCGAGGCTTTCCGCGGACCTTCCCTAATTCATTTAATAATGGCTTGGTTCAGTTAGTTAAACAAAATAATGGACATCAAATGTAGGTATTTACCGTAAGCAAAAAGGGGTTTGGGAAGGAGGGGCAGAATTAAAACAAAAATAATATCGAGGAAAAAAAAACCCTCATCTTTCCACAACTATAAAACGGTTGTCAAAGATTAGACAAAAAAGCCTATTAACACCCCTTCTCTGAAGAAACATCCTAATTTACTTTACTTATGGCCTTGTTTAGACAAGGCTGGTAATTTAGTCGAGTAGCAAGTAATTATAAGTTTTCTTGTGCGGGTGGACTGTAAAAATTAGAAAAGTAGTTTAGTGTTGTAGCCGTCCGCTAAATTTCAGAATTGTTTTTTAATATTATGTAATGGTATATATATTTTTTAACATAATTAAAGCAGCAAAAATTTAATTTTTTTCCAACCTAAAAGTGTTTATTTTCCATAGGACAAGGATACTTTAACGGTGTTTGCACTGGCAACAAAGAATTTTTTATTAAAAGAACTGACCTTACTGACGGGAATAGATTGGGATGTCGTAAAGCATGTAATTAACTGCTTTTATGCCTGCATTACATGCAATATTGGTGTATGTTTAACTTACAATAGCAGCTTCCACATAACGCCCTTACATTACCAATTTTTTTATTTTTGGAAAAATACTACACTAGTGTTGAAAAGTACATCTACACTAGTGTTGAAAAGTACAAATGCTTCAGTTCCTTTAAAAGATACTTACAGTAAATTTCTTATAAACTAAAGGTTTTGACTAACCAGTGCATTTTTTCAATTTTTTTAATTTTATTTTTATGTTTAAGGGTTTATTAGCTTATTAGTTTATAGGCGATATTATTTATGAGGTAAGAATCCCGATGTGTAAAATTCTAATCTAGCCAGAAGACGCCAGACGTTTTTGTCATAAATAATGCATCCCTTGTTAGAAAAAGGCTAACCGGTAAGTTAAAATTTAATTTAAATTCATTCGGGACTGTAAGCGCTAATTATTATTATTTATGATTTAAAAAGTTAAATAAAGAAATAACAGTGCGTGCACTTTTTTAAGGTTCCTTAAATTTTATGTTAAAACACATACTTTTTCACACAATTAAAGGTATAATTATTATAATATAATTTCCTGATTTGGATTTTATGGCATTAACAATAATTTACATCTAATTTTTTGTCCTTGCCTGTGTTGAAATTAATTATATAAATAACTAATTTAAAATTTTGGTACCTAAAGTAATTTTCACACTCGTGGTATTGTCGAGCTCGGCTATCGCCTCGTGCAACAACATTCCTACTCGTGTAAAATATATCACACTTGACACTTGTTATGTAATATACTATTATGTATTTGTTTTGACGTCTCCATAGTTTTGACAAAGTCAGTTATAAAATCAAAAGTCATGCAACGGATTCGCGTACAAAGTTTTTTTTTTGAAAAAGTAAAAAGAACCTGTTATTTGGGATGCATCCCATAAACTCCACAAAAACCGCAAAGAAGTGTATGCCGCTTGGAAAGGTATACAAGGTGAATTTTCACACGTTTCCATATGCAAAAGAGCTGGCGCTAGTCGAGTGGCGCAGGTAGCAACCCCACTTTATATTCAAAGAATAAAAATACCTTCCTATCTTTACTATTGTTAATAGATGTTACCCGCCACCTTCTACGTTTGTACTTTTTTTCTATTTTTATTAAAATATAACCATAACTAATTGTTACAAAAGCAGTTAAAATTGTCTTGTTCTACTTGTTGTTTTTTACTTATACTTTTCATTTCTATAAGCAGAAGCGTAAAGTAAATAGCTTACTTGAAACTCGACAAATACTTGCCAAGTATATTCCGAGTCAAGTTACTCGCCAAGTTGTTGTATATAAAATAATAAATTTGGTTTAGGCTACGATAACATGACTTACCCTCATATAAGCTACCTTTATATTTTTGTTGAAAAAATTGCCTTAATAAAAACTTTGTTTGACGTGCCTGAGCATTTTTAATGCCTTAACTTCCTAAATATGAAATTTATTTTATTTAGCAAACCCACTGTATGGTATTTTTGACAAAATTTAACACCACTGTTTTTTGACCAATCAAATGTGTAATTTAGTTGCGTTACCATAACAATCGAAGTACTTAATTTAAAAAAAATGGGGTATCTTGGAGCGATTTAAAATGTTTTTGACATACATACAATTGTTTTACGTCATGCCTGTTATTCATATACATAATTAAAGAAAATGTTATTTTTACCAGTTATAGTATCTTAGGAAAGAATGTATGGTTTTAGATCTAAATGACATCTGTATGGCACTACAGTTAGTTAAGGCTGGAGTAGCAGTAACTGAAGAGCAAATGAAAGCTAAAAATAGGTCTGAACAAAACAAAACGTACTGTTTTTACCAATTGTAGTAATATAAAATTTAATATAATATAAAAAAAAGAATAAACATTTAAGGAAATTTAACCTTTATATATCATGAAAAACTATTCTGCCTTTAATAATAAAAGTTAGGACTACTTTTAAAGAACTACTTAATAAAATATTAAATTTGAAATAATTATTTATTGTTTTTGGCTATGATAAAATTATTTCAACCGCAAGCTTTAAAACCTTTGTTTAGGGTTCGCAACCTTCTCTGTTTAGTAAGTAAATTTTACATAATCCCAATCTAATTAATTATTTGTTATTAGGTAAATATTTTTATAATTTATATATAGAGTGTTTTTAAATTTTATGATATTATGCAAAGGAGAATATTTTAAGTAATAATTTATAGTATATAAAAGGTTTATTTTTTAAATATCTTTATTCTAAAAAAAAGCCAAATATCATTTTTTATGAAAAATATTTCTAAAACGGATTTTTTTGTTAGCTGCAAACTTGGGCTCTGAAAGCTAAGCAGAAAATAATAACACACGTTCAGCCAAACAAACGTGTTCAACATTCTGTAATGACCCTTCTGTCACACAGGATTATTCATTGCCATTAAAAATACACGTGTAAAGTACATTTTTAAATTGTGAGATAGTCCGCTCTAACTCTCAATACCACAAATATCAAAGGGTAATTTCTTATGTAGAAATGGTAACCATACATCACACAAAGAAAAGTCAAAAAATCAAACTGTCCCATACGAAACAAGGATTTAAAAAATATCCCAAAGAAAAATGCAGTGGTGTACCATTTTTTCTCAAAATATTTACCCTAAACCCCTCATGGACGACACTGGTAAAAATTATTTTTTTCCTGTATGCCAAAAAATGTCTTCTGGTGCAAAGGGTGCATCTTCCAATTATTTTAAAAAATATTTAAATGGGCTATAAAAGTTATTATAAAAAAATATTAGGAAAAAAAAATTAGGACTCTGTAGCTCAAAAACTAAGACGTTTCGGACATATGTTTATATACAGTCTTTTTCTTATTGTTTGGTAAAAAATCACAATTTTTCGCATTGGTTTAGAAATACTCTGTATAAAATCATTAAATTATTAACTATTAGTTAGCCCTTAACTAAGCTGTCATTTGTTTTAATTTTATTATTTAAGGCCATGATGTTTTTTCTTTAAACAGGTGAATATGCTTACTGTTTGGCATTTACAACATACACAAAGTCAGTCAGTTACAAACTTATTTATTTTAAATAAAATATTTCCTTTGAAATGCAAATCATTAATTATATTATTAACCGCATAAATAACTCTATATTCGTTATAGGTGATAATACCGCAGATTTAAACAGTATGATAGGTACAACGTATCATTAATTAAAAATTTATTTAAATAACACAAACATTATTTATACACTGAGCATATTAAAGGTTACCCACGTTATCTTTTAAAAGGACAAGATCTCGAGATCGGGTAAAATTTGGGTATAAAGGTGTCACTTATAGTACTTTTTGGCATAAAAATAATGTCCGGTCATGTCGAAGGTTTCCTGCCTAAAGGGCGTATCCACATAATTTGTGACTTTCTTTTTATATAACGGACATATGACCTTCCGACATGTTAGAAATTGTAATAAATGTTGATATGCCACAAAAAGGGTGCAATTATTGGCTATTCTATTGAGGCAGGGACATACGGCATTCTTGCATGTCAAACGAATCGCATAAATTCTGTGGATACGCCCTTCTGACAGGAAACCCTCGATGTGATCTAGTGTCAAGGGGCACTAGCAACATTTTTTTCAAATATAAAGGGGAATCAGGTAGCATCTTGTTTTAAAGGCATTTTTAAATTTCTATTTATCGCCGTTCTTATTTTTTAAAATCGACCCATTCGTTTTAGAGTTAAAAGTGTTTGTAGTTTAGCTAAAATTTGTTCTTACAATAGGGTTTCTAAAAGATCTCTATTTCATAACTTTTGAACAGGACAAGATAATAAAGTTGAGATAAAATTTGGGTAAAGGGTGTCACTTAAACTACTCTTTGATATAAAAATTAGTTTAGTCACTGGCACTACTGTCAAAGGGAGCACTGGCAACTTAATTTTTCCAAATAAAAAGGAGGGTCATGCACCACCATGTTTTAAAAACCCTCTTATTCTTAACTTAACGCTACTTTGTTTTGGTATAAAAATTAGATATCGTTAAGTAAAGAGTCTACCTGGAAAAATGGTTACCAGTACCCCTTGGTCACGTAAAATAAATTATTTTTATTCTTAAAAGTAGTTCCAGTTACACCCTTTTATCCAAAATTTACTTGACCTCGATATCTCGTACCATGCAAAAGATAATGGAGGAGGGGTTAGGACTTTTAATATCCTTACTGTAAATTTAAAAATAATTGCATTGGTACATATAATAATAATTTGCAGAAAACAGTGCAAAATGATTTTGTTTTATTTAATAATAAAACTATTAATAATTTAATGATTTACATGATGTAGGAATTACTTAGGTATCATTAGTGTAAATTTAATTATTTAGAGTCATGTTGTTTTACCTTTAAACATGTAAATATGCTTACTGTTTGACATTAACAACATACACAAAGCCAGTCAGTTACAAAATTATTTTATTTTTAAATAAAATATTTCCATTAAAAAGCAGATCACTAATTATTGCTAATCGCATAAATAACTCTATATTCGTTATGGGTAATAATAACACAGATTTAAACAGCATTATAGCCAAAACCTATTATAAATAATTAAATTAATAATATTATATAACAAATATTTTTAAAAAATTTGAAAATGATTGCATCAGTACACAAATTTTAATAATTTGTAGAAGAGGCTTAAAAATATTTTTGTTTTAGTTTATATATAATAATTAAATCAGTAACTTCATAATATGAAGGTATTAAGTTACATATAATATAATCAAATCTAATTAAATTATTTAGGGCAACGTTGTTTTCCCTTGAATTATATATATAGTTAGTGTGTCCCAGGATAGGTGTTACAACAAGTATAAATGGACCAAAAATTTTGAGGTTTAAAATGAAATTTTGGAAAAACTGGTCGCATGATTCAAAACTAATAAATCCAAAATTTTGCTCTAATTGGTATCATACAGGGCAAGTTATAAATAAAAATATGAAAAATGCCCAGAAACTGACTGCTTCAATTTTTAAAAATAGAACAAAGTATAAGTAAATGTTGTAGAGAATTAAACTTTATTTCAAAATTTTAAATTAAAGCATAAGAGTAAACAAAAATGTAATTGTCAATTTTTTACATTACGCAATACAACTTAAATAATTCGACGCCTTAGGCCAAGT
The DNA here is from genome assembly GCA_014170235.1 of Listronotus bonariensis. Classification (NCBI taxonomy): domain Eukaryota; kingdom Metazoa; phylum Arthropoda; class Insecta; order Coleoptera; family Curculionidae; genus Listronotus; species Listronotus bonariensis. The sequence goes on from JACEGR010005368.1 coordinate 14,876, forward strand.
ATTTTAAAAACTGTTTATACATAATGTTAAAAAATAACAAAAATATATTTTTTTACTTTTATCCCTTAACTCTAAATTTTGACATAAAATTTAATTCTTAACAACATTTTTTTATAAAATTTTGTCCTATTTTTAAAACTAAAGGTTCTTTACTCTTGGTCATTTTTTATATTTTTAGTTATAACTCGCCCTGTATATTACCAATCAAAGTAAAATTTTGTATCTATTACTTTCGGACCATGCGACCAGTTTTCCCAAAAGGACAATTAAAAATTCCAAAATTGTTGGTCCATTTGTCCTCTTGTAACACCTATCCTGGGACACACTGTATATCTCCTTATCCTTTGGCATTACCAACCTACACAAGATCAGTCAGTTACAAAATTATTGCGTTTTTAATAAAATATTGCCTTTAAAATGCAGAGCAATAATTAATACTAACCTTTTCAGTTCCTTCATATTCGTTATAACTTAATGCAATTATGCAGATTTAAACAGCATGACAGCAACAAAGTGATTATAACCCATTGATAAACAAACTAAACAAAACAAAAATATAAATTCAGAAATTATTGCATCAGGTCACACATTTCATTAATTTGCAGAAAAGAAGGCAAAAAGTTTTTATTATAATTTATTTAAAATAAGCCGACCCGTGCCCACTTTGTTGGGAGTTATTCTATTTTTCTCTAAACTTTACTCATAATAAAATATAGCCTATAGCACTCCTAAATAGAATAGCTTTCGGACTGTAAAAGAATTCTTATGATCGGTTTGGAATTTCCCCTACAAACAAACAAAGTTACTAACTTTACCTCTTTATATTATAAGTATAGATAACTAAATTATAAACTTTTATGTTGCCATGTTGTTTTCTATTTAAACATTTAAATACTTACTGTTGGGCATTAACATCTCATAAAATTTAGTCAGTTTCATAATTTTTGTATTTAAAATAAAATATTGTCTTTGAAATTTAAATTTTTTAATATTATTAAGCGTATCGTACTGTACCTTCATATTCTTTAAAGCCTAAAATTGCGTAGATTTAAACAGCATGATAGCTAAACCGTATCATAAAGGGTTAATTAATTTATTAACTACTAACATTTTTTTAAAATTTAGAAATGATTGTATTGGGACATACATATTAAAAATTGGCAGGAGAAAGTGCATTTTTTTGTTGTTTTAATTTATATAGGGTATTTAGATTATAAACTAATATGGAGCTAATAAGTTAGAGGTCATTTGTTCCAATTTTATTATTTACACAAGCAGCAAGCTGACCTCTTACTGACGTCTCTTTTAGTCATTTTCAGTCAGCAAAAACGTCATAGGATGACCACAAAATGACGTTAAATTGACCTCCTAAGTCACAGACAAAAGACGTCCCGTTAATGACGCCTTTAAGATGACGAAAAATTGACGCAAATACTTTTTTAAGCTCCAATGATACGATATTTTATTTAAAAATTGAAATGGAAAAAACTTCTTACTGCTTGCAATTTCCTTGCACTACAAAGTCGCATCTTTCGGGACACAGTCCAACCTGAAGATGCAGATTTTTACACTAGCCGAAGGTATTTGAGATCACCAATCGCAGACCTGTCTCGAACAATTTTGGTCTCATTGGTACGGTATAGGTGATAAGAAGCAAAGATGGTGAATAAACTGTTGAATAAAGTAGTTTATTGTCCATTACGCCATCTATCGGTAGAAATTTTTCCTATTTCAATTTAGTAAAATTATTATTCTTTTTTTTCTGTCAAATGATATTTCGGTTGGGTTTTGACACGAATCATATAATGTCAGAAATTTTTTCTGGCGGATTTTCCAAACATGACGTCATTAGACTTTTTATGAGCTAGTATGACGGAAAAATGACGTCGAAAAGACGTCGCTTTACCGATGTCAAAAACAAGTCAGTAAAATTACGTTACGAATGACGTCACAATTTTGGTCTGACGTCTTATGACTAAAAATGACTTCAGCGTCAGCTTGCTGCTTGGGTAACGCCACGTTGTTTTTTTTTTTAATTTTATAAATCTGCTTATTGTTTATCATTACGAACCTTCACAAGGTTTCTTAGGTACAAACATTATTGCCTTTTACATAAAATATTGCCCTTGAAATGCTAATCATTAATTTTTACTAACCGTATAAATACCTTTGTACTCGTAATAGGTTAAAATTGTGCAGCAATTAACAACATTATATTTACAAGTGTGTTAAAAGTTATTAATTGATATTAGGCTTTTGTATTTATGTATATAAAATAATTAAATTATTTACTATTATATAGCCTTTTTATTAACTTAGATTTCGTTTGTTTTCATTTTATTGTTTACTCCATGTTGTTTTCCTTTTAAACATTTAAAATATGGTTACTGTTTGGTATTAACAACGTACAAAATGTCAGTCAGTTATATAATTATTATATTTTAAATTAAATATTTTCGTTACAATGCAGATTTTTAACTAAGATACAAGGTAGAAAAAAGTATATATTTTTTTGATGACGCACGCTGTATTTTATATCACCATTAAAAAGATCTTTAAAGAGCGTTAAGAAAATAATACTTTATTATTTTCGGAAATATGGCCAGCGAAATCTGGTATTTGAGTTATTTTAAAAGTACCACTATTTTGTGTATAATCTAGGGCTGCAAAGTAGCCTGTCAGGAGCTTTAAAATGAGCACTTCATTTTAAAGCTCCTAGTAGGTACTTTATAATCCTAGAATATCAAGTCAATACTTTCGGTAACTACAAAATTGCGGTACTTTTAAAATTACCTAAATACCTGATTTGAATGGCCATATTTCCGAAACTAATAAACTTAGATGTACTTAATATAATATATTCTTAAAGCTCTTTTGAAGATCTTTTTAATGGTGATACTGATGGTAACATACAGAGTAGCAAAAAGTATATGTTTTTAATGACGCACCCTGTATATTATATCACCATTATAAAGATCTTTAAAAGAGCTTTAAGAAAATTATACATAATGTACATCTAACTTTGTTACTTTCGAAAATATGGCCATCGAAAAAAATTTAAGAAATTTTAAAAGTACCGCCATATTGTAGTAGAGCAAAGGTATTGACTTTATATTCTAGAGTTGTAAAGTACCTGTCAAGGCTTTACAATGGTGATTAAAAGTTAGAAGGGGGCGACGAACTTTAGGACTTCACTGTATATTTTTAAATAATACAAAATGTACCAATTTTTTTTTAATTTAAAATTTCAAAATTTACCACAGAATTATTTTTAAAATCCAAGAAACAAAAAAAAACTTTTTTTTATTTGGTCATAGCCTAAAAAAATTAGGTCAAATTTTTCGGGCAACCCTATGGCGATTCATTTTTTTAAATACTATCTTTAATATAAAACAGTGTTGATCCGGTAAACAGATGGGTAAAGGACAGACTATATTATTGAAACTTAATAAATAAAAGGCATTTAAGGGTAACAGAAAAAAGTGTTTTATATGTTGTAGTATCGCTAATAAATATTTGAGAAAATTAGGTGTAAACTAAAACAAATTGATATTTTCTTACAAATAATTTATGGTAATTTTTATATGCAGCTTATTAAGGGGTAACACCCGGTTGAAATTTTGTAATAATCGTTTTTTTTTGCATATTTTAAGTGTATATACGTATAATTAAAACTTTTGTCTGAAAATTTCACATTGATCCGGAAAATAGTTTGTGTGATTAGTTTAAATGGTACAAATTAATTTTTTTGTTAAAAAAACATTTGTTTTTGTTTTGGAAAGCCGATAATTTATTAAAAATCTAAATTTTAACTAATTCTATGATCACAACCTGTATTCATCTTTCCCAAAATTAAATCTTTTTTTTTTCTGTGAAATAATTTGGATCTGAGATATTTTTTTCACCGCCAGACATCTTTTTATGGAGGTCTTCCAGAAGATCTACTTCAGAAACAACGAAATACAATATTTTTATTAATTTATCGCCGATTTTTTAAATACAATTAGTTTGCTACTTGTACACGGTAGGCAAAATTGAGCATTTTTATGGGTTATCTCAGTGATAACTTGGGTTATTAAAAACCCGATGTAGGTGTTATGGGCTCAAATTTTGAAAAAACCAAAAATGGCGTAGTTAGAATTTTAATCAAATTATTTATTTAAGTATGTTTGAGAAAAAAATAAAACTTTGACGTTTTTGATTTTGCCCTATATATCTTTTAATACAAGAAATAGCAAAAAACCTTAAAAACAATTTTTGTATAATTTTTACGTAGAATATACAGAAGGTATTTGGTATTTTATAAAGTGTTGCGTTTAAAAATTACTAAGCCAACCTAATGTTTTTTCTTATAAAACACCCTGTATATTTTTTTATTTATTAATAGCCCGTGTCACTACAATAACAAATATGTATAACAAAGTATTATTATCTTATGTAGTTATTTAGATTTTAATAATTGTTTTTAAGCGTACCCTATATAAACACCTTTTTTACAATAATATTTTAAAATTAAATTTAATATAATACTTATGATATTTTTTTAGGATTGATACTAAGTCTAATATACTTTTAAAAGTATAAACCCAATTAACAAACATTATTACCCACATAATAATGTGTATATGCTAATCACTAAAATGTTTATTTTTATTTAATATAGTAATTTAAGTTTAAACCTTTTTTAAATATGTTATAACAACACATTAAACTTTAAAATAAATGTAAATACTTATTTTAAAATATGTTAACAAAAACGCTATAAATTCAAAAGTGTATTACCTTTGTTAAAAAATACGCTACAGGCTGAATGGCTTTAAAAATTAAGAAAAAAAGTAACAATAATACAACACCTGATAAGCTAATGGCATTATTCACATATAACCAAATTTAACAAGTTAGTAGGCAATTTACAAAAATTTGGCCATCATAAAACCAAAAATTTTTTTACTGGGTTTATTTCTTCAAAAGTATTTAAAGGTTAGTAAAAATAAGGTTGGTAAAAAGTATTACGTTTTATAAAATTTGTCTTTATTGTTTTTTGCTATTTTTTGTATTAAAGGATATATAGGGTAAAAAAATATCAATTTTTCAATTTCCTCTTGTATCTCTTAAATAATTTGATAAAAATTCTAAGTACGCCATTTTTAGCTTTTCCTAAATTGAGCCCAACACCTACATTGGCTTTTAATATCTTTAGTATTAACTGGGATATTTCCTAAAAACGCCCAAGTTTGCAGTTTATATATTTCTCGAATAAAGCCAAAAACACGTGTTTCGTGTTTACAACCGGATATAACCCCTAGAGTTAAAATGCATGGAAGCAATAACTTAAAAGGTACCGATTTATTCAACAAGAAGTTAATATCTTTAACTTTTTATGTACAGAATATACCTTTTTGTAATTTTAAATTTGCCTATATATTATAGGGAAATTTTTTCAACGCTTTTATTTTATATAAAAAAATTTCTTACTTTATTTATTTATTTTAAGGTTAACCTAAATTGCTCCCTTAAAACACAAGCTAAAAAACACACTTTTAATTACTTTTTTTATATATTTAGTAAGGCAGTTTTAAAAATTAATATTTCGATTTTTTTATATGTTAAAAGTGTTATTTTTAAGGTTTTATACCACCCTGTATACCATAAGTTAATTTTTATACAACACTTTGACAGTGCAGCCAAAGCAAAAAGTTATAAAGAGAAACTTTTGTGGACACACTGTATGATCATTATTTATCACCAACCGTATAAATACTGGCACATTTAATAAAGGGTAAAATTGGGCATATATAAACAGCATTATTAAACACAAACGTTTCTTAATTCAGAAATTATGGCATCGGGATACACAGCTTAATAATTCGGAGGTATGTTGGCCGATCAGACATAATAGAGTCGCATTAATATGTAAATGTTAGAATAATAAGCAGAGGTTACAAATACGTCTATGTAATATAAGCTAGTCACGTGACATAATAATATGGATTTCTTTGGTTTCATATAAACATCCTCAGGAAAAAAGTAATGAATAACGTTAACGACGAAATACCAAGAGTATTATACAATACATCCACGGTTAGACCTAACTACACCTGTAAATATATTTATTTTTATTATTTTGGGACAAAGATTTTTTTATAGTTAGTTTATAGCACCCTTTTTAACAATAAATTGAAGTTATATAGCGGAAGAAGGGCCGGAAAATAAAACCAGTATTGTATTTATCCCAAGGTTTGGTGGCTGAGTTTCTAATTTTTAAGGGCCTATAATTAAACTAAAAACATTACGGAATATTTTTTTTTTAAGAAAAACCTATATATTACAATACCAAAAAACATTCTGAGAAAGATATATTGTCTGACAGGAAATACGGAAAATAACTATCAGGTTATCAACACTTGTGACCGTCAGCAATAAGATATTATTTACAATTAGGGCGCAAAAGTATTTGCATGATAATTTAATTATTAAAAATAAAAAGTTATATGTGTTCTGGGTGAACAAACTTCTGCGGCGCTATTTTTTATCAGTTACATCTTTCGTGATAGATTGCTTATGGAGATTTATCATAGGATACGAGCGATCTTAAAAGATACAGATGGTCAAAAATAGCGCCGTTGTGGATTTTTAGTTACTAATCAATCATGGCCTTGCAGGTTTCAATTCCATAAGCTCATAAGTATTATTAAAAAAACAATAGGGAAAGACTAAAAAGTTTTAGTTATCACATAAGACAGTCCGTTCAAACACGCCAAAATAATAACAAAAAAATAAAATTATAACATAGACTAAAAATTCCCAAACACACAAAATAAAATTGTTACCTAGGTACACTTACCAATATTCTGCAAGGTCTTACTGCCTTTAAACATTATATTTTTTACAAAGATATAATTAAAAGTTTTATACTGTCGGGAAAACCACCCTGAAAAGCACCTAATTCTCTGTCAATAATATAATTTTTTAAATTCTGCCCTAAGAGTTTCACTAACTGTCATTGGGAACTTTTGTTTTTACTTTTAATTTTTCATAAAATTTTGTGCTTTAACTAGAATGCCAAAAGCTTAAATAAAAATTGTCCTATGATGTACAAAGTGTTTCAAAATATCGAAAATATTTTTTCGATAAATAAAAAATTTGAAAAGATAGGTTTTTAAAACTTCTTGAATAAAAAGCATTTAAAGATAATAAAAAATATATTATAGTACCTTTTTATTTTATCCCCTATAATTACCTAAGAGAAAGTGTAAAATAAAATAAATGTTTTTTTTCCTCTCAAATAATTTACTATACTATCTCTATGAAAACATTCGCAAGTTAAATAAGAATTTATATGTAAGCAGTAACCCAAAAGGTAACGATTTATTTAACAAAAAGTTAAAATTTATGTTTCTTCTTTTGTTGTTTGTGATTTAAAAATATATTTGTACCAGATTTATTTTATTTTCCCAAATTACATTTTCTTAATTTTGAATATGCCTGTATATCAACGGCCAATTTTAATAAACGCTTTTATTAAAAATAATAATAATTTGTTTACTGCGACGATTTCATTTATAGATTTTAGCATTTTAGAAAAAGAAAAAATTTCTTTGAAGAAAAACTTTTTAAAAATTAAATAAGTTTACAGGTATACCTACTTAAGTTTATCGTTGGACAATCTGAATACAGCGCTAATAAACTAAGTTCATTAAATTTGGTTTGCAACAACAATATTGTTGTACAGGGTGTCGGATGAAATGCTAAAAGATATAATAAAGATTGTTGTAGGACGTACAGGGTGGTTAATAATTGCCAAAATCTTACTTAACAAAACAAAAATAAAAAATAAACACATTTTTAAAACTACCTTAAAAAATAGCTTAAACAAATAGTCGTGTGGGTAAACCAAAATATTTTTCTATTGGTAATAGCTTCCATTAAAAAAAAATTTAGTAAAAAGTATTTTTTGTACAATTATAAATACACATGAATTATATATATTATATTATATGTTAATTTTAAATACACATGAAGATATATATATTAATTATAAATACACATGAAGAATTAAATTTACAAAGGTTTTATTTTGGCCAATATTATAAAATATTTTGCTTTCTGTTTATTTAAATATTATTTAATGGTATTTATTTGGATACAAGCAATTTTTTTAAAGTTTTTTGGGTATTTTTTTTAAGCGGTACCATTTGGCGTGTACCCAAATAAATACTATCAAATAAATGATTCTGCCACACCAATTCAGAACAAATCTTTAATTTAATGTATATGTAAGCAAAATTTACCTTTTTAATAATTTTTTGTGTAACTACATAATATATACTTATTCACACATATAAAAAAATACATTAGGTATATTTATCTTTCTTTTTTTTAGTTATAGAAATATGGTCTTTTAAATTTGGGATATAAGTGATTTTTAGGTACCACCATTTTTTATTTAATCCAGGGATTGACTTTATATTCTAGGGTAAAAACTGCACTTGTTAGAAGCTTTAAAATTATGTGCTACAAGACACTTTTTTCTTTCCAAGATGGCGCCCATTAGCCCTCTAAAAAATTTTTTCTGTGAATTTCACCATAAAATAAGTATTTACAAACAAAAATTATTATTATTAAAGTAATTTGTAAAAGACTTAGTTTTTAAAACTTAACCGCTTAAAAAGTAAAAAAAAATACACTGTAATTACTTTTTGCAAATATAGCAACCAAACATTCTAGGTTGTGTTTTACTAAAGAGTAATTTGCTTTTAATTTTCTGGAAAATTATTTTTATCAAAAAGCAAAAAGTACAGAAAGTAAAATTTATGATTTCAAGGCGAGATACGTGAAAGGATTTCCAATTTCACTTGAAAAATGTGAACGTAAAAAGCCATGTCGTATATCAAGTACAGATTTATAACTGGCCAGTTTTTTGTATTGTCTGATATCCCTGCTCACATTATATTGTCAACGTACAAAATTAATACTACACGCCAAGGTTTAAAACTTTTATTTAGCTTGTTTTGCCGAGCTGCTGTACGCGACTCCAACTTTTAAATTTACAGCTTGATCAAAACCATCGAAAAAGAACGACTTGCTGAAATTACTGCGAGTAACTGCTTGCAGGGTATGAAATACGAATGAAACTTTAACCTCAAGATACCACGGTATTTTTTCTTATCATAAACCAGAAGTTAACTTGCAAACATAAATTATGTAATGTATTTATGTACACTAATTTATGAATTTGTTAGCATAACTTTACTCCTAAACACAGCGGTATCGTTTCTGGGACGTAACCACAGACGGCAGTACCTTTTGACCGGTTGTCTTTTCTCTGCCGTTGGTGGAAATTTTTTTTTATTACTGCATGGGGATAAGTTTTTTTATATTTTTATTTAATACAGTTTAAGGCATTTTAGGAAAAGATATTTGTAGATATAGATATTTGTAAAATTATTTTTATTTTCATGTTTTTTTCACATGCAACCAAAACATTTATAAGCATACAATAAAGACTACAACACGTCGTTTTAAATTACAGTCAAACCAACATATTGGACAAATTATATTTAAAAAATTATTAAAAATATGTTTTATAAAATTTTTTTGTTTTTTTTTCATGTTGTAACGTTAACGGTTATCATTTGTAGTGACTTTAACAATTCAGGTAGTTGCTGTGGAAAAATATTTTAAACTTTATACCTTTATTTTTATTTATTTGTCTTAATCGTTGAACTCGATCTCTATGTCAGTGTCACGATCTGATGGTGTATAGTCGACACCTTATTCGATACTGCTCCCATCAGAATCCACTTCTTCCTTACATTTTAGCGAAGTAACCTCATGATGATGCTTCCCGTACTTTTTCCCTTTTATGGACCTTTAATTACAATCCAAACGCAAGTCATAAATAAAAAATACCAGGAAAATATATATATTTTAAAATTGGTACCTAGGTACAGACTACTGGCAAATTTAAGCCGTCCAGTACATTCAACTTGAAAATTTAGTTTTTGGAAATACCAATTTGGATAAAATAATATTTTGCTTTTTTTAAATGAAGATATTAAATAAATATTTTAAAAAACTTACGTTTCTATATATTATAAAGAGCTATAATATATTACATTTTTTATATAACCTTATTTATTATTTAGCTCACTTAAAAAATACACTTTTTACTACCACTTTAATATCCTGCTTCCATACAAAGCGCTTCTAATGGACGCAATCTGACTTATTTACAAGGGATTGGAGGCTCCAGCGGTCCGGCCCGTTTATCTGTCTCTTGTGAACGCCTACCTTTATGTTGAGTATAACAAAAAAAAATAAGATCCATTGTAAGCAGTAGGATTCTCAGTTTTATGTAATGTAGAAATTAAAGAGGTAGCAAAGTAAGAATTTTGCACCCTTTACACATAAACTGTAAAGGATGGCAAAGTGTGGTACCATTATTGCTTTATTAAAATTTGTGCGTTTATAGGTTTAAAATAATAAAACTAAACACGTTTTAACCTATTACATAGCGAAAATACTTTAACATTTTTACATTTACCGTAGCAGACAGTTTTCAAGATGGCCACTGTAAAAAAAATCTCGCGGTAATTGGAAATTGTCAACTCAGGGACGGTCATTCAGAGAACGTTCCCGAACATTATTGCTTTTTATTTGGCTTAACGTGTATAAAAAAACCCAATTACCAGAAACCAAGAATTGTAGAGGATTGAAAAATGTTTCAAAAATATATTATTTGGGATATGGGCTATACAAATGAAAATTAAAAATAGGCCATTGCCTGGAATAAATTTTTTTTTTTTTAAATAGCACAAACAAACATCCTTGCAGCAAAGGCAGTTATATTACTGTATTAGCAAATTAAACACCGTAACTTATCACAATAAATTACACTATTAAAAAGTTAAATAAACAAATCATTATTAAAAAAATATATATATTGCAAATTAAAAATGGAGCTCTAACACTTATTTAAAAGCATACCATTTTTATTACGGACAGATTAAACTAATAATTATTACAACATGGTAATAGCTCAGTTAAAGCTCTCTGGCCTAAATAAATAGGTTTTATACCATTGAAAATACGAGTTAAAGCTCTTTTGTGATTTGAAGGATGGTCCGCTCTAGTTTTTAATGCCTTAACTGTTAATATAGTCAAAAATAACAAAACTTAAAGTTAAGAAGTTTTTATATAAATGGCAAAATAAATGAGAATAGCTATTTATATAATCCTTTATATTATAAGTTTATTTTATTTTGGAAAGTTTTAATTTTCTATATTCTTAAAAAATATATATATTTGCACTGAAACAGTTTGGCATGCTGTAAGCCATTTTATATTAATTTACTTAACAAGCCTAAACACAAAAACAGTTTTTGTCCTATCAATAATTTTTTATATAATAAGGTTAAAAGTTCCCAAATTCTTTGGCGTAATTAGCAAACACATCCTTTATTTACCGTTAAAAAACACATTTAACACAAAGAGCTTTAAATTAAGTCAATATAAAAAAAAGTAGTTTTCTATTTTTGAGATAGAATAAAGGCAATAAATATAAAAAAATTTTAACTAATAATTATTGCTACAATTTTCTTGTTTATTGCTTTTTAAATAGTGCTTTAAGTGATGACTTAAACTGATGTGCTTTTTAAAGTTACTGTTTGTCCCCATGCTACCTTATTATCAATCACTTTTGATTACTAAAAACGCTTTTATTTAATTCAAACTGTAATTCTAAATATCAATTTATGGGTATACCACTTTGTAGGATATTTTTTGTTAATTGTTCAATTTGACATTTGTTTGGCGTTTATAAATGGCGTGGTTTGTACACTGTCGATAAGTCAGTATTGCTAGTAATTAATTGCAACCGATCGTCTTTTTTCTATCATAATTGCGGCCTCAGACGACCAAGTTTTGCAAAAGAAAGTGGTTGGCAATAATCTGTGTAATTACCTAATATTTAGAATAAATAATTAATTATAAGTTTATAAAAATATACAAAAATTATAATAATTTACCTAAACAAAAAAAGTTCATAAACATATGTAATAACTACCAATAGTCTCATTTTCCCTTTCTTTGGTGATATATTTAGGTCACAAGTGACAATACTTTTGGTAACGTCGTTTTAGAACTACAAAAACTTTTATCATTTACATGCTTATAAAGCAAAGTTTAAAGCTATAGAAAGTTTTGACTTTTATAAAGCTATTTTTAATTAACCTAATATTTACTATACCCAAACAACACAAAATATCATTTGTATTTCGTTAATAATTAATTAATCGTAATTTACAAATATTTGGTAACTGTTTCCAAATTTAATATTCTAAAACGTTATTTATAAAAAAACCTTATTAAATGGCAAAACGAAATGTAGGAAAATTTAAATAAAAACTAAAAAAGTAATATGCCTAACTAGGTACTCACATTCGAATTTTTTAACCTAAGTTTTTAAATTATTGTACTGGGTTTTCAATAATATTTTGCTATCCACTCGTTACTTAAACCACGAAGAAAAGAAAAGAATGTCCTGTAAAAGTTTTATACCTTTTTATCGAATATCTTTAGGCATAAGAAACAAAACAAATGTACCCCAAAACTTAAGAAAAATAAAGAGGTAATTAACTTTTTTTTTAATGGAATACCCTGTATATTATGTCATCACCTAAAATGTCTTTTTAAGAGCTAAATCTAAAAAATGGTAGACATATTTTTCACTATACCTACCTACGGCATCGGCACTAGTCTAAGACTAAATATGTTATTATAAAATAATATAATTATATAAAAAAATATATTTAGAAATAAATAGCCATAACTCTGTCACTAATAAAGATAGATATATCAAAAAATGTGATATTTTTGTAAAGCTTTTAAAATATCTCTTTATTGGTGGCATTCTGTATCCTATTAAAAAAGTTTTCTCGTCACTTTTCTAAAGTTTTTAATGTTTATTTGTTTCTTTTCTTATGCTCAAAAGATTATACATAAAAAAGTATTTAACTTTATTAAAGGCCACTTTTTTCTATCCTTCGTGGTTATATTTAAAAGTGGGTGGCAAAATTTAAAATAAAACCCTATACCTATAGGCAATTAAAGTTAAATTCCGCTGTTTTCTGATTTAATATCCCAAAAACCATATTAATAATAATATTTTAAATTGCAAAATAAAATGTAAGAAAGTTAACTAGCGTAACCAAAAATAAGTTTGTGTTCAACTAGGAATATCCAGCCGTAATTATTTTTACAAAATCTTTATGAACTATTTTTTTAATCAAACGTAATTTATTTATGCAAATAATAAATATCAAAATTAAATTTAAAAAAATATACAATAAGAAATCATTGGTGGTTGCAAACTTTAACCCTTTCCAGGGTAGCAAAAATTATATGTATTTAAAAAAAAATTAAACATGCATAATACTCCATTCCAAATAGTATGCGTCTATTTGTTTTTAATTATGTTTTTGATTAAAGAAAAGCAGGGCCACACTACTGTTTAATTTTCAATAAACGTTTTATCACATATTTTGTGTTTATTTTTTTATATTTAGTATCCAACACTAATACGTCGTTTGTTGGCAAAGTTTGCAATCGTGCGCTTTGTTTATTTGGCAAAAAAGAAATCCTAACATGTAAGAAGTCTTTAACAAATGGCGTCGTAAGTATCTATACATATTTTTTTCCCTTTTATAAATAAGGCGTATACAGCGACAACGTAAAATTCAAACGGCAATAACCCTTAAAGCTATCACTGCTTTCGCAGTTTTGGCGTAAGCCATTTTTAAGGTGTTACAAATAGTTCGCAACTTGCAATTGCGGACTTTATTACTAGAGACTCTTAAACCAGTAAAAATATCCACCCGATTGTGACACATAAACGTTAAATATTAAAATAACTTTACAGGTAGTCCAGTTACTTTACCGACAAGCTTTGAGGGCTGATTCTACTATAAATATAGGATAAAACTTTACATGAACTTATGTCCTTAACGTCTTAGTTTATTAACTGCGGGGTGTTCAAAATTTTAAAGAAATATTACTTTTTATAATAACTTTTATAATATCAATTAAGATATTTTTTAAAAATTCTGCAGACACCTCCTATGCAATAGTACGTCATTGCATTTTCTCAAGGAAAAAAAATATATATGAAAAAAAAATTCTCCAGAATCACCCCTTAAAGTTCGTCGGCAGAGTTACTGGACAGCCTTTTCCTATAATATAATACTATTTTAGTTATTTTATAAAAGTGTACGTTTTAAGCATATATCTGCTCCATCCGGGCCCGACAAGAGGGCGTTAAAGTCGGTATAAATTACGGGGGCCCGGACTGAGGGGAAAGACCACGCGGGGTAAAGAACGTTAGTGGGGTTAAAAAAGAAAAACAAATGCACAACAATAATAAGGGGACCCGTAACTTTAGCTTGTACCAGTGCCCACCACGGCTTTCGGCGGCTCTGGCTCTATCAAGGCGTACGTCCGTATTATGTAGATTCCTGCAACGTTAAACTTTTACGGTCAGACAACTATTTTTAAATTATCCCGGTCCATTTTAAGCCTCCTTTAACCCCAAAGAAACGAAACGTAAATGGTATAAATTTTAAGTTGAAAGCATGGCTTTTCCGAAATTCTATAAATTAAATTGAAAATCTTTTCACGTTTCGTGATTTGAAATAATAAATTTCTCTTTTTATACTTTCTATAACTCGGAAAATGGATTATTGCGGAATATTTGAAGTAATTGCGACAAGCTTTTACACCATGTTAGAGGCTTGTAGCTACTTGGCTAAATATTTTAAAGAAAGGGTGCTGTTAAGAAAATTTAAGGGCAGATTTCACTATTAAAAATGTTATAAAAAGTTCCTATAAACATGGATCCGCAAAATCCTCGTTCTCATGATATAGGAAATTAAACTTATAAAAACATTGTTTTTTTATATTCTTAAATATTGCTCATCCAAAATTAGTTTAGTTCGACAATGGTAATAATAGCGTTAAGGGGGTAATTTCTCACCAACCTAATTACATTTAATGGGTCCAGTGGCATCTTAAGCGGCAAATGAAGGAATTTTTATAATAAATAACGGTACGTCACTGACTGTGTTAATGTGTGTAAATTGTTTGTGCTTTCCTTAGATTAGACAATGAAAAATACAGCTTTTATATTTCTTATATTATTTTCCTATCTTTAAAAAATAGGGGAAAGTGGGGAGGCTTCATACAGTTTTTATATTTTTCTTTGTGGAATGCCGTGTTTTAGGTATACCTCTTTAATTTATGACACACAGGTAGCTTAACTATTTTATATTGTAGTAGTTGTGTTATATTGTTGATATTATTAAAAATCTACATGCGCGAGTTTCCATAAGACTTTTACAAAAAAGTAAATATATGAATGTACCCCATTAGTGGGGTACATTCATACAACCGAAGGGGCACATTTCACATCACTATTAATTCGTTATAATTATTGTTTGTTATGGTTTTATACCATACTTTATAAAAAAACACAAATACATTTTTCTACATACAAAACAAAGAGTAAAATTAAAAACAGTTTTTATCCAAATCTGTTAATGCCTATTTTAATATCGCAATAGTTTTGTGATATGAACATAAGTACCGATTGGTGAACAGAGTGTTATTAAAAGGTCTTTACGTTACATGTATGGTTATCTACCAAAGACACTTATTAACATTCTTTATTTTAGTCAGTTATATTTATTAAAACTATCAATCTCAAAATGTAAAACAAAATAGCTTATACATTATTAATTATATCAAATAAAAAGTTCTGGTTAACACAAAAATACCTTAACTTACAAAACCTAAAATTAATATGCCCATGTTATTAACAGATATGACCCAAGATCTGTGGTAATATCATCACTATGTCTGATAAATTAACTGATCTTTGACATCCAAAGACACACCCTTTGTTTCCATAAAAATGAAACCATTACTTCAGTTAAACTACTTTATATAATATTTATACCTATAATCGTCTGTATAACAAAAAATAATAGTTAAAAAATATTTGTAAAGGGCCAGGAGTACATTTATACAGTATGAATGTGTCCCATATACTTGTGTATGAATTTGCCCCATCATATGCTAATTAATGAAAAATTTGAAATAGGAAAACCGTCTTCATCTATATTAATTTACACATTAAATTTGTGCCTTTGTACTATTATAATTCGGATTAAATAGCAATAAATAATTAAAAAATAGTAACTGGCCATAAAATATGTCCAAAGTTACGTTATGAAATTACTTACGTGAGGCAAAAACACGTTTCGTGTTGTGCACTCGATCTTACCGCACCGAAAATTCTGAAACTTCACTAGTCTGTAAACATACATAAAAACTGTGCACACCCACTTACGTTACTATTTTACTTCGTGTCTAACTTTAGATAAACTCAATATTATGTAGGTGCCCCTTGTATGAATCCACCCCACTTTCCTATCAGTTTAAATACTACTGACATCAAAAGAAAGTCTATTTTACAGTGTAGGTTATTTTTGTAACGCTTACATTTAAAACTATACTTTTGACACTATAAAATAAAAAAATGAAAACCCCCCAAAAAAAATTAGTTAAGATATTTAGTAACACTGATTACTACAATAAAATTGTATTTTATTGGTTTTAAAGTTTAACTTACTGGGCATTCATAACAAATATAAAGTACTCAAGGTATAAAAAGTCAAGTTACAGGTTTTGATAATCTGCTAGTAGTAGCAGTAGTAGTAGTAGTAGCAGTGGTAATTAAATTGTTAAAAAAGGACATATTTTTGAGGATTTTTGCCTGCTTTATTATTCTCTTTAAAAAGAATTAAGAAATAAAGTTGCTATGAAAATTTTAAAATTAGTTCAAAGATATAATATTTATTGTAGATAAAGAGCTTCTTCGGGCACACAATCAATGTAAATTATTACCATATGGAGCACAATCATAAATGTATTCTCTAGTCCAATTATATCCTATATTGGTTATTGTTTCCGCAAACAAAAAAATAAGTTTGGAGAGTTGTAACTCAAAAACAAATAACAATAAAAAAATATATATAGAGGGTGGTCATTTGAAAGCAAAAGAGAACTTATTTTGGACACTCCAGGTCATTTAAGGAAAAACGCTCAAATCCATCAATTTTTGATTTAGGAGAAAACATTTTTTTGACTACTTTTTTCCTAAAATGCAACATTTTAGCAGGGTTACAATCTAAATTTTACATAAAAAAAAAGTCAAGTGGTACTCTGTTTACTATAACTTGAAAAAAATACCTAAACAGAAAATGTATTTCATTGGTTTAAAACGTCAGTAACCCTAGTTACTACAATAAAAATGTAATTTTTTTGGTTTTAAACTACAGTAACCGAAGTAACTTACTAGGTATTCATTATCAATTTATAGTGGCCAAAGTATAATTACAACTACTGCTAAGTTTGAAGTCTACGTCATTATTTCCGTTTATATTAATACATAATATTAAAGTACCTGTTTATTTAAGTTACTTTAAACCCAAAGGATAGGATAAGGGCTAAAAAGATATTTAAAATTAGACATATCTCTTGCAATGGTGTAATTCACCTTTAAATTTAAGGGGGTGTCACACCTTCGACTAATGTATCATTTAAACCTTATCACATCCTTTTAGTTTAAAGTAGCTTGCTCTTACAAGTAATTTAATATTATACTTTTAAAGGAAAAACTAAATTAAAATTTTGACTAGCTGTTATATAAACGAAAATAATAATAGAGACTTAAACGTATCACTCGACCCTTCTTTCCTTTTAAGAGATTAGGGGGTCAGTTCGTCCCCTGCTAAACGGTTGCAGTTTAGAGGGTGAGGGAGGCAAAAAATGTTGTCCACTAAAATTAAAAATTAACGAGTTAAAGCATTTTTCTTTAAATGATATAGGGCGCCCAAAATTAGCTCTGTTTTGTTTCCAAATGATCACCCTGTATATGAAGTTGTCATCATTTTATCATATAAAATCACCACCTTAGGTTTCAATTCGACTGCTAAATTAACCTGTATAGACAGTTATTCAAAATTTAAATAGTCAAAATATCAAATTTTATTTTAAATACATTGGAATATGCTTTGTGTTTTTTTATTTAGTGTATGGATATTTTTAAATTGTATTTTAAAATGTAAGAAAGTGGATTTTTTTGCGAAAACGAAGCTTGAAAACAAAAAAATTGGTCATTTACTTTTCTTTTAATTTTTTAATCTAAAAACTGCAAAAAGGTCAGTGGTGTACTTTTTTTCTATAATATTAACCGTGGCGCCCACTGAGACGACATTGTACCTAATAATTCTATTTAGGATAGAGATACATAAAAACTATTTTACTTTATTTAACTGTACCAGATTTAAACCAAATAGGTTTGAAAATATTTAAAATACATATTTAAAAAATACCTTTTTTTTTCGTCAACGGCCTGTGTCTTATAAATTCAGCTACTGCATACAATGTATGTTCACAGAAACTTTCATTTTACAAAATCACAAAAAAATATCCTGTAAATTGCATTAAAAAACAAAATTAAAAATAGTAAATACCTTTTTCCTACGGAAAAATTTAAATATTTCTAAAAACAACTTAAAGTATGTTCCAATTATATCTACAAACTCTTTTTAACTTGTACCTTCTTTGGTGGTTTTATCTTTTGCTGCAGCAATCAGGCAATTTAAAAATGCCTTTAAAATTATAAACGCTTTTAAAATATTTATCTGGTTTACTTTTTGTTTCTTTTATTTTGTTTTAAAGTAATTAAATATAAACAAGAGAGATAAATAAAGCGCATTTTAAAATAGTCAGTTAAATAGAATTATTTATTTATTAAATAATACCTTACAGGTTTGACCTTTTAAAAGTCTGAATAAATATTTTAAAGATATTAAGCCACGTTCTAAGCTTAAAATTAAACCACTAAAAATAATATCATATTAAAACAAAAACATGTTCAGGCATTTTATTTAAAGTGTGATAATTTAAATTTTGCTTAAACTGTGCAGGATAATTTGCATTAACTTCAAATCACAAAAGATAACGATAATGTCAATATTTAATTGTATAGCAAAGAAAAACAATAACAATTTGTAAAACACATAAAATGTATTAGAAGAATCCAATTTTCTTGTGAAAACAAAGAGTATGAGTAATATGTGTGTTTTCACTATAGATGGATGACTCTTTCATGTTTAGTTTGAGTGCATGATCGAGTACACTTGGCAGCGGTAAAGTATAAATAGTGCTGAGACATCCAAGAAAAATCGATATTAACACCGAAAACAAATATAGATATCTAAAAAAGCAATTTTACGAAATAAACTTAAATACCTATGATCAACAATTTCTAAAGCCAAAGACTCCTTCGACAATCGTATTAAAAACAAAGTTCTTTCTTGCTCA
The DNA here is from genome assembly GCA_014170235.1 of Listronotus bonariensis. Lineage (NCBI taxonomy): Eukaryota > Metazoa > Arthropoda > Insecta > Coleoptera > Curculionidae > Listronotus > Listronotus bonariensis. The sequence continues at coordinate 34,322 of JACEGR010005368.1, forward strand.
AATGGCAGCAAATCTTTCTGGTCCTTTGCAAAAACATAAGTAGGAATTTTTGCACCAGTTCTTTTCCGCCACTAGCTTTGGAAGATGAAATTGTTTCTACCGCTAAAGGAAAGGCAGAATTATTTGCTAAACAATTTGCTGCCAATTCAACCCTTGATCCTCCCGTAAATCATCCAATTCCAGCGGTTACCCCAGTTCCTCATAAAATGCCCGATATTATTTTTAAGGTAAAACACATTAAGCGTATCCTCTCTTCCCTTAACACCAAGAAATCGTCTGGGCTGGATGGCATACCAGCAATCGTTTTAAAAAATGTGCTCCAGAACTTGCACCAATCTTAACTCGGCTCTTTCGAATTTCTTACAACACGGGTATCTTTCCGGAAAGCTGGAAAGCTGCACGTGTTCAACCTATTCCCAAGAAAGGATCTAAATCTCTTCCATCTAACTATAGACCAATTTCAATTCTCTCAGTTCTTTGTAAAGTAATGGAAAAACTAATTAATTCACAAATTCTTAAGTACTTAGAAAAACACAAAATTTTGCATGACAGGCAGTATGGATTTCGCCACAAAAGATCTACAGCAGATCTTCTTTCCTTTGTATCACACTGCTGGAATAAGTCTCTTGAGTTTCTAGGTGAGTCCCAGATCGTTGCTCTTGATATATCCAAAGCTTTTGACCAGGTCTGGCATGCCGCACTTCTTAATAAACTTCCCTCCTATGGTCTTTCAACAAAACTCTGTACTTGGCTCTCTAGTTATCTATCTGATCGTCGTATATTAGTTATTGTGGACGGCCATTCTTCGAGCTTTCACCAAGTAAATGCTGGAGTCCCTCAGGGCTCAGTTCTGGCACCAACATTGTTTCTTCTTCACATCAACGACCTTCTCTCGTCCACAACTAATTCCATTCATAGTTTCGCCGACGATAGTACCCTTCACTCCAGTTTTCGGGTTCCTAAACCCATTACTAAACCTGACTTGGAAAACAAACGCAGAGCGATGCAGATATCTCTTTCGCAGGATCTTAATTTAATATTGGATTGGGGCGCTAAAAATCTCGTCCATTTTAATGCATCCAAAACACAATCATGTTCCTTGTCGCGAAAAGAGTCATCAAATACTCATCCTATACTTATGAGCGGCCAAGTTTTACAGAGCAAAGACACCTTTAATCTTGTGGGCGTCACATTTGAAAGTAACCTTAACTGGCATAAACACATTGTATCTATAGCCACGGCAGCTTCAAAAAGCTTGGATTTCTCTTTCGAGCCAAAAAGTATTTTTCCCTTCTAATTTATACACTTTGTATGTGTCCCAAATCCGACCTCCCTTGGAATATTGTTCTCATATTTGGGGCATGGCGTCCCCCACAACCCTAACCATTCTTGATTCTATTCAAAGAAGAGCTATTCGTCTCATTAATGATCCTTCACTTACAGAAAGGCTTCCCTCTCTTGCACATCGTCGGGCTGTGGGGGATTTATCGCTTTTTATAGGTACTTCCATGGCTTCTGCTCTGAAGAATTGTCCAGTATAGTTCCTCCACTTACGGTTCCCAACAGAGAAACTCGTGGTTCCGCGCGTATGCATCCCTATACGGTCCAACTGGACAGGCCCCGAACTTTCCACTTTGTTCGTTCTTTTATCCCTAGAGTTTCTAGGTTGTGGAACCTGCTGCCCGCGGAGGTCTTTCCTTCCCCCAAATCTTCAAGTATTTAAGTCCCGTGTCAACAAACTCCCTCTTACCTCGCTTAAGACACCCACGGTACGTTAGTATTTAGGCTTTTAGCCTTCGTGGTTTGTCCAAAGATAAAAAAAAAAAAAAAAGATCAAAAGGTTGTATTAAATTAAATTTCTAGCTATTAAAGTTAGGATTTTCCGATATATTAATAATAAAACATCGACATTTTAAGAACTTCGATAAATATTGCCTAGCAGTAGTGGTTATGTCATATTATGTCATGAGGCTGGTCGTGATATTATGACTTATTAGCGACTTACGTTCATGGGTTTGTCTCAGTGTAATTAATATTATGACGTAAGAGTCATCTTTTAGTCATATTTAACCTTAAAAATGACTAAGAGTACTGCATTCTATTAATATTACTTTAATGAAGCTGTGTGCACGTAAAAATATAGAAAAAAATTGTGTGTATTTTGTACAAAACTGTAATGTATGCTCATACGGGATATTTGAGCGGCATTTTGCTAGCCCACATATAATTTATCTTTTCTAAGGACTGTGATGTTGGACTATGCATGCCATGTTATAGAATTTATCATGAGGAAAAACATATTTAGTTCTGGTTAGTAAAAGTATCTAATATGTTATCCTTTTTTATTATAATATTGTAAAAGAAGTATTTTTTTCTTAAAAATTACAATTTGACAATCAAAAAACATGCTTTTTATGGTTAACTACATGAAATTTTTACTTCAAAGCGATGTCGCATATGGTCGACAGCCGTCTGTGCAGCATGATTTAAATCTCCGTCCGTACGGTACGAACTCTTGAAAAGGGTCGCTGTACGGAAAGGGTTAAATAAGATACTAACTAATTGACAATACTACTTAACAGTTTACATTTTATTTATTTTTACAGAAAATTCGTTATATACTTACCAATAATGGTATTTTTAAAGGTTCTTTAAAAGAATCTTTTAATAATGGTATATAATATACAAGCCGTTTTTGTCCCTTTTTTATATTGCCATTCTACTGTTAAACGTCTAAGACTGGACAATTATCTAAAAATACCTTAAATAAAATTTATCAGATGTAAATTTTTTAAAGCTCTTTGAAGAATATTTTTAATGGTGACAAAATATAGTGAGTGATTTAAAATAATATATATATATATATTTTACTCTCTACTGCAAATTTCGGTTATTTTTTTCTAATATTTTATTTTAAAGAGCGTTAAAAATGCTTCTACTTTATTAAATTAAAACATTTTTTAATCTTACTAAAAACAATACAAAAGGCAAACACTTTATTTATTGACCTGTGTTAAAATAAAACACCCCATACAACTGGAGTGTTTTGTTTAATTTTAGTTTAAATCCGTGCACCAGTTTAAAATTCTTCTACACGCTAAGCCATAAATAATTTTATTAACCTAAAATTTAACTTACGTCTTTCAATAAACTTGAAATATCCAGAAAATCCAGTGGAGTTTGTCCGCCTGGGCCCGGAATGAAATTCTAGAACTAGCCCCTGGCCCAGACGAATATATAACGGTGGGAATATCGACCATTCGACCGCAATATAAACTTTCCCAGGGAGTGTATTCGTTTATTTCGGCAGACTCCAGATGAATAAAGAGTTTTAAGTAATCGCCTCTGATGCAACTGCAAAGAAAAATACATATATTAGTTTATTATTAAACAAAAGCATTTTTTTATTTCATATGTCTAAAAGGATTAGTTGCAATATATTTAATTTTAATAAATTCACCATTATGTAATGACAATTTTAAAGTTAGTTTATGAATGTGCAAATTAAAAAATTTAAATTTTTATTTATTATAGGAAAAAAAAGTTTTTTATTTAAATTTAAGGTTGTGTTGCTTTTTAGCGCAAAGAGAAAAAAATAAAACCAAGAGCTAAAATCTAAAATTTGTAGAGTGTATAATACACTTTGTTTCCGTGACGGAAAACGTCGATTTGATGGTAAATCACATATTATTACTAGTCGTCCATTGTATGTTGTGTGATTTGGCACATTTTAATTAAAAACCTAAAGCGCAGTGTGGTTGTTCACTAAGTTATTTTAAATATTAAAAAGTTAAAAAATGTCTAATTGTACTTTCAAAATAAAGTAAGTTTCTTTTTTTTTTTAAATAAAGCTTAAAAAAATTAAATATTTAATTTAAAAAAAATAGTTTAGTTGGACTTCTTGAGATTTAGGCACAACTTAAGTATACTTTTAGATAATGGAGATAAGAGTTATAAACGAAAACCATATATTGTTTACTTGCTGCAAAAACACGCCAGAACTAACCATGACCGCTCTAATGTAATAGTTTTGGCATGACCGTCTACAGCGCTTCGAACCAATTAAATTACGCTTGCTTTTGCTTTTTTACTCTAGTTTTTAAAACACACTCTACGCTTAATAAGAACTTAAGTATATTACAGCCCAACAAGAGCCATGGCAAATGCCATTTACCTAAGCTGATGACTTTTAAATAGAAATTATTTTCATGAGGTCATTTGCCCAGGCAGAAAGCATTTGCCTAGATAGAGGGCACTTGCCTAAAATATTCATTTGACTGCGACATATGCACAACTTTATGCTTTGGGATTTGGGTCGAAGCTAAGCAAGTCTATTAAGCTGCAAAATGACAGTTAGGAAAAAATTCCTGTTTTCTAATTTCATTTATTAGGACCCTTTTCACTGACGCGTTTCACCTGCCTCACAGGAACTTATCAAAGTGACTGTACCGTGTCCATAGTGAATAACACAAAAAGCAAGAGTCTTCTTATAAGATCAACTATCGTTGTTCGACTTGTTTGTATAACGGTTGATAAAAAATGTATTTTATTTCTTGTCACCTAATTCCGCTTTTTGTGATTTTATTTGGTTTATTTAATGTTAAATCCTGGATTAGGTTATCCGTTACTTTGTAAAAGTACATTTTAAAATTAAAATAAGAGAAATTTTACTAAGTTTTTAACTACTGTTTATATTACAGTGAAAATATAAAGTCATTTGCCTCTTGTTAAATTACATAAATTTTCTTTTCATACACACACATGATATACTTTGGACTAGGCCAAAAAACAAAGAACTTTCTTTTTAACGGTACTGTTAAAAATATTGTTCATGACGACAAAAAAAAATATCTTAAAATTTCCAGCCCTTAATAATAACATTAGGAGGTGTATCATTAAAATTATTGATTAGTCAACAATTGTTGCATTTTCTATACAAAATCTCGAAATTAGTCAATCTTGAACCTTGGATCAATTAATGTTCTTAAAGTAAATTAACTTCTCGCAAGAAGAATCTATTAAGTAAATTTCCGTAAAATAAACAGTTTTCTCGTAATCGCGCCTTTAAACTTTTGTTTCTTAATTTTGTCCTTTAGATTCTGGATTTCTTAAAAGGTACTATAATTATTAATATTTATATAAAACAAATAATTATTTTTAGGAAAATTTTGTGCTCAACAAAAAAGGTCTTTTAACAATTTTGGATAAATTTATTCCTTTTAAAATAATTCAATGTTGCAATTAAAATAAACATTTATTTTAAGATTATATAAAATACTAATTATTTGTTTTATAAAGCTATTTGCATTTTTGATAGTTTAAAAATCCAGAATCAAGTAACAAAATAAAAAGGATGTTTAAGGCGCGATTACAAGAAAAGCGGCTCATTCTACGAACATTTAATACAAAGCTTTCTGTAGAGAATACAGTTTTATATCAGAATTTTCATCCACCTGTATCATTGTTTAATATGTGGATAAGGTATCATTGCTCAGTTATTTTATATTGTGAAACCTTTCATCAAATATCACAATCTTGTTAACTAAATTTTTTCTCTCCGGTTTAACTCTTCATTCACTTACCTGAATACCTCTCTCTTTGTTAAAATATTTTGTGTTAACCTTACTTCTGTGCAATAGTTGGTAATCGTTAAGCAAGTTCTATAACACCTGAAACTGTCAGTTCTGTGTAAGAAAACTGATCTGCGCGGGTAAATTTGTACGTACTCTTACAGCTTGCTCGGCGTAAACAATACTGGAGCACTGATTATATTTTTTAATTATTATATTTTTTGTTTTTTACTGATATTTCTTTTTGCGCTTTTGGGATCGGACTCATAGTTTACATCAATTATAAGCAAATAACTTCTGAAAGAAAATCAGCGTTGCAATATGCTTAAATTTATTGACAAAACGGCATTTTGATTAAAAAATAATAATCTTTTTTTTATTAACTTTTTCCGTTATTTTTGCGTCATCTAATTTATATTTTTAATTTTCATAAATCCTGCAGGCATTATATTAAGATTAAATTTAGTGCTATTGTTTCAATATATCTGACTACGTATTTTATTCATCGATTTAGCTTGCATTATGGTAACTGCAATTGATAAAACCGGATGCAAACCGTCATTAAATCAACATTAGAATTTCGCAGAAAAGCGGTATTAAAATCAATTATTCATAAAATACGGCCATTTACTTCGACTGAATAAATTTATAACAAACTTAGTGACACAGAATTAATTGTTTAATGTTTTAAATAAATAAACTGCTTTTAATTTACTAGAAAAAATAAGTTTTAAATTAAAGCAATGCCTATTTAATTAAAATGATATACAGACTATTAAAGGCAAGTTTTACCAGGAAACAAATAGGTTAAAAATAAAATAAAATAAAAATTGCTATTAAAATGTTTAAATAAAATAATTAGGTTTGTAATCAATAAAAATAATATTTAAGTATTTTATTAAACTTTATACTTTGGCTAAACTATATTTTAAATTTATACGACTAAGTCACATTCGTCAAAACTGTTAATTATGAAATAAGTTATGAAATCGACTTAGCCTATACTTACTACCAATATAGGTCATATCGGGTTTTTCTAAAGGAGCAACGTTAAAAACAAGCATGATAAAGTTTAAATTTATGGGGTTTTACATTAAAAATAGATTACATTTTAAGAAAAAATTTTTAAAGCTCTACCAATATTTAATCATGTAGAATACCAGCCCTAATTTTTGTAATTTTTAAATCTGCTTGTACAGGGTCCGTCACGACAGAGTTGAGTCGACAAGTATATAGGAAACGCCTAGGAATATTTTTCTGAAAATTTATATAGGGTTAACTGAAAGAGCTCTCTTCAACAAAAATGACAACTTCCGGGTTACTGAAGTAGACATCAACTTCGTTATTTTAAATGGAATGTCCTTTTTTTATTGAATTTTTGAATCTAATTCTGCGTAATACAACTTTGTATAAAACATCATACTCCCATATAGCACTTCAAGCTATTTCAGGCTTTTCGAAATATTTGCAGATGCAACCTTAGACAAAAATAACAATCTCTTGAAATTCAAACAAGATTGGCTAAATATTTTCTGACTTTGGATAGAAAATTATCAAAAAATATTCCGCATATTTTGAAAACTCAAAAACTTCATTTTTTAAATGTTACTTACGCTATATTTAAAATGAACGGTTTGTATAAAGTGGAAAAAAACGAAATTTCTATCTTTAGGCACTCAAAAATGTCAGTTGGCTTTGGCTTGAATGAATCAACAAAAAACAAAAGCTATTCTGACAACAAATAAAAATACTTGATTCATTCATGCCAAAGCCAACTGACATTTTTGAGTGTCCTAATAAAGATAGAAATATTTCGTTTTTTCCACTTTATACGCAAACCGTTCATTTTAAATATAGGGTTGTAATTATAAAGTGCCCTTCTTTTGTAGCGTAGAATCCATTGGCGAAGAAAAAATAAGGTTGACATTTAAAAAAATGAAGTTTTTGAGTTTTCAAAATATCAGAATACGGTGTTAATTTTGGGCACCTTGTATATTTTTTTTGATAATTTTCATGTGAGTGGTAAGATATGGATCTTATTTATCCAAAGTCAGAAAATAGTTAGCCTATCTTGTTTGAATTTCAAGAAATTGTTATTTTTGTCTAAGGTTGCATCTGTCAAATATTTCGAAAAAACTGAAATTGCTGCAAAATGGCTAGATCTAGGTGTATGATGTTTTATACAAAGTTGTATTAAAATTTAACGTAGATTCCAAAAATTCAATAAAAATAGGACATTCCATTTAAAATAACGAAGTTGATGTCTACTTCCGGTATAACCGGAAGTTGTCGAGAGTTGAAAATATTTTTGTTGAAGAGAGCTCTTTCAGTTACCCTCCTATATAAATTTTCAGAAAAATATTCCTAGGCTTCCTATATACTTGTCGATGCGTGACACCAGTGTGTCTCCAGGAAAGGCGTTACAAGAGACAAATGAACCAAAAAATTTTGGATTTTTTAAACGTCCTGAAAAAATACAATTTTTACTTTGATTGAATATACAGGCAAGTTATAACTAAAAATATGAAAAATGACCAGCAGTTAAGTACCTTTTTTTAAATAAGACAAAATTTTATAAGTAAATGTTGTAGAGAATTAAATTTTATGTCAAAATTTAAAGTTAAAGAATTGAAGTAAAATATTGATTTCTGTCAATTTTTACATTATGCATTAACAGTTTTTAAAATACTGGGCTTAAGGAATCGAATTATTTAAAAATATTTAAAATTAGTTAATTTACTTTTAAATTTTGCTTTCTCTTACCCTATCTTAAGTTGTAATGAGTAATGTAAAAAATTTACAGTTACTTTTTGTTCACTCTCATGCTTTAACTTCAAATTTTGACATAAAATTGAATTCTGTACACCATTTATTTATAAAATTTGGTTCTATTTTTAAAAAAAGTAGTTTTCTGGGCATTTTTCATATTTTTAGTTATAACTCGCCCTGTATAATATGAGTTGGAGTAAATTTATTATTTATTAGTTTTGGACCATGCGACCAATTTTTCCAAAATTTCCTTATAAAATTTAAAAATGTCTTGGTCCATTTGTCCTCTTGTATCACCTATCCTGGGACACACTGTATATGATACCAATTAAAAAAAATAATAATAAAATAATATTTTATGCAGAAAGTCCAATAAACTAATTTTTCCATTAAACCCTCTAATAATAAAATTTAATACTATTATCATGCCACAGTAACTTCTTTTTATATGTGCTTTCAAATAAAAAGCTTTTATTACCCAATTAAAAACCCTGTACCTTGATATGATGTCACAAAAGTAAAAATAATTTAAAAATTAAATTTGCTTTTTGTACTAATTTTTATCAGTCGTCTATGTGAATAAAAAAATGGATATATTATTCATTTCTATGCATTAAATTTCTCTTTTTAAAATGAGTTATTAACTTTAATAAATTTGGTTTTATATTACTAGTGTATAGTTGTACAGTACTATTAAAAGTATATACTGTGTATTTTCGTTAAATCGAGCCACATCAGTGCGGTTTTTTTATGCTTATAAAAAATTCTGTAACATGCCAATTATTATTTTTAAAAGGACACATTTTGTGACAAAATTTTCTGTGTCCAAACTAATCTCTTTCCCCCACCAACACAAACGTCAAAAAATGAAAATAAAAAAAGAGGTTACAGATGGTACCTTATTTCAAAGAGTTTTAAATTATCCCTTTAACAACCTTAGTTGTTTAAAATCGGTCTAATAGATTCCGAGAAAATGTGCCCTAAATACCTGGTGTCTTCTAGCCCCTGTGACTTTTTTATTTTTTAAAATATAACTAAATATTTTGGTACATCACCTAAATGTTCAATGATTTTATAAGTTTGTTTTCTGTAACGTCCGGCTTAGCCGCAAATGACCTTAACTTTCTTACTTTAAATAGGACACCCAGTATATTTTTATTCATCTAACTAGACAATGCCATTCCAAGTATAATGACACTCTACATCTAACATCTAACCTATAAATATGTTTAATTTTTTATTTAGCGCACCATTTGTACAATTAAACTGTTTATTTTGGCCCAAAAATCCCGCAAATATATGTAGATGTAACTATTTGTTTTGTCGTAACAACTTATTCCAAAATTTAATGTTTTATGACGTTTATGGCAGTTCTAAATAAAAAACTAAAAACAAAATATATTTAGAGAATAAATGTCAAAAGGTAGCAAACGACGTGCTATTAATTGTACTCTGTATGACGTTTTCTATTTAAATAAATTAAAATATGCCGGTGTCCCATTTTAAATAAAAAGTTTAGGTAGTTTTCGAATAAAACCGGAATGAACAGAAAACAATTGAAGCCATGCCATATTGCACATTTACGTGATATGAGTTCCTGCCAAATTTTATTTTAATGTTTTAGAAAATACAAAATTACAGGGGCTAAAGACACCAAGTATTTAGGGTAAGTTTTCTTAAAAACTATTAAACCAATTTTAAAAACTAAAGTGTGTTTAAGTAAGAATTAAAAACTCTTTTATACAAGGTATCCCATTTAAACTTTCTGACTTTTATGTTGGTAAGAGAAGGGGATAACCCTGGACAAGTAAAGTTTGACACAAAAATGTGTCCCCCTAAAAATTTAAACTGACGTGTTTCAGGATTTTTTAATAAGTGTACAAATACGGCAAATATAGAGGTGGCTTGTTTAAATTGTATTGTCATTGTTTAATTATCCTGTTTGATTTTATTATGAAACCAACATATACAGTGCTTGTCTAAAGTCAGGACCCCCACTCCTACCTTTAAAATTGTTTGGTGTTTTTGCTTAAAAACTTAAGGACTTTAGTAAGACAACAACTACAACCAAATTTTAGACACGACATAACAGATATAGATAGTAAACTAGAATTTGGGCACCATTTTGAGAACAAAAATTAAATGGAATGGGGCCACCAACAGCGCCTACAGTATGATAAAAACAGTGGGATATGTACACAGCATCTTGGAAAATATGCTCATACAATAACAACGGCAATGGCCACCTAGATGCAATATTAAAAATGGCTCTAAAAAAATCAAATAGGCTTACATACTTTTTAAAATTTTACATTCTGACTTAGAATTGCCCAAGAAATTCAATATTGCTAAAATAAACGGGGTGTTCTATTTAAAAATTTAAAATTAAAGGATTTTTCGGTAAAACCAGAAGTGCCTAAAAAGTTAAAAATGTGCGTTAACTCCTCTCTGCTGATACCATTAATTTTTACCAAGTCTAATTTTGATGTGTCCAATACTTCAGGAGTATGGCTTGTCTAATGAATTCGTTGACACCCGGTATGTATACAGTTACATGTGTTAAACTTTTAAAAACTTTAAAACTTTTAAATTACTTTAGTAAAATTTGTTAAACTAGACATAAACGTCATTTAATTAGGTATTTGTTGTTGTTGTTACAAAATTTCTAATAAAATGTTTTAAAATTTAGAGGCTAAATTAACTTCCTATTTTAACAAATACCAAAGCAAAATTTTATTAAAATCATATAAGGCACATTTGACATTTTACTAAAAACCCAATTTTCTTTTCAAAGTTCAACATCCTGTTTCCTATAAACATAGCATTTCTCGAACTATGTTTATATAAAAATAAATATTAAATTGACTTAGGAATATGACTCTTAAGTTTTCTTACCGCAATTAGGAAACACTCTGTATACACGTTACGAAAGTTATTTTATACTTTAAAAACTGTTATTTATTTTAAGTAACGGCTTTGGGTTATTATTATTGGATAAACATACAACACATACAAAATTATTTAACTACAGTTCTCTAGCTAAAATCACTTAAATTTACCTAAATATTTAAAACTATAATAAATTAATTGTTTTCATCTAAATGATTACCATACGTCCCTTAAACTCTAAATATAGAGATGCAAATATTTGTTTATTAGTAGATCTGGTATATGGAACTGGTTTCAATAATTTATTTGTTTACCATATAAGCCAAAGCCAAGTTTAATTTTCCAATAACCCAATAGTTGCTTCGCAATTTTGCCAGTAAATTTACCGGGCTAAAATGGTAAACAAATATATTAAGTGCAGTCGTTTTAGTATATTACATTACGAGTGTGAAAACTGAATAATTTCACATAATATGGAATATTGTTGCGCGAACAGTTAGCCGAGTGCAACAAACCCACGAGTGCTTAGTATACACACGAGAATTATTTCGAAAATTATTACCAAAATTGTTCCAAAATTCTCACAATAATAAATTCATATATTACACGTTCGAGAATTCTAACAAACATTTTCGCTTTTAAACTATTAAAAATGTTCTATATTTTACATACTTACCATAATCGGAAAAAGACGCGAAAATCGGCGCGAAACTATTTTTAAAGCCAGTAATGTGATTTGACGTTAATCCGTAGATTAAAGAAAAATAGATACCTGTTGCGAAACCTACTAGTAACAAATTATCGCTTACCAATATGTACCATAATATAAAGAACACAAAAACCTTTTGTTATTTATTAATTTTTAACCATTTTAGGTTATGTCAAAATTAGTAATTTAAGCGGGTTTTACATGGCCAAATTTGGAGTTAGGAATCTTAGGGCATTAACCAACTAGGGGCAGCCTTGCTGATTTGCCTTGTGAACAGCTTGCGTGCTAAAGAAAATGTAGCCGATTTTTTTTTGCTTGTTAATATTGAACTAATTTTCTGTCTATGTTAAGCACGCTTTTTGCCACTACCCAGAAAAGTACAAGCTTGATGAATCAAATCCAGTCAATTGTTTATATAGCATCTTTAACTTTGATTTTTTTTTCAACATAGCCAAACCCCCCACCATTCTTTTTCTATATATTAGCCTTATTCGTTTTAAAGCAACGATAATATCAGAAACAAAACAGCAAACAGTTATAACATTCTGTTTTTTTTTGTTTACTTAAATGAAGCGAATTAATCATAACTTGAAGACAACACCGTCAGTTTTATCAAGAGAAAATTTTAAAGACGTATTTTTACAATAAAATACCAAAAAAATAATTTTATTTAATTATCAACAAATAAATTGGGGCAAACCATGCCCCGTAAAGCAGGCTTTACAACTTTTGCAAAGTGCGCATTAGCATCACAAGAATTCTTGCAATAATTCTAGTAAAATTTACTGAAAGCAGAAAAACAGAAATAAATGCACTATTACCAACACTATTACCAAAAATCATATTTTAATAATAAAATATAAATTTAAAACTGCTTTAATTACATTTTTAGTGTTTAAATAGCAAATAAAAAAATTATTATTATTTAATATTTTTTTAGTGATTTTATATAAATGTTTAAATATTTTATTTAACACCCAACCCAGCTAAACCACCTCTGTAAAAAGATTTTATTAACATTTTGCTTTAAAAATAGACGTAGTTTACTTTTAAAGCACAATTTTAATTTTAAATATTTTGCGAAATCTATATGCAATCTTAGCATTTTTCTTTTTGTGAACTATATATTTTTTTAAGCAACATTTTTTTATTAAGAATTACTTTTATTCGTAAAATGATTTTTATTCATTTGTCCTTTTATAAATCCCTTACATGGGCAGTATGTTACTTGTATTTTCACATATACCTAATGGAGAGTAGGTAAATTTTACTTTTATTGTATGGTAGTGACTGCTTTTTAATAAAGAAATAAAAAACAAATTAAAACGATAATTTTAATATTATGGTATTGGCCATTTTCTGGCTTTAAAATGGTACCAGATATAAAAGTCTTTAATATTTTATCCTATATTTCAAGACGCTCATTTTGACCTAGTGGAAAATAGGATTCCGGTTAAAATTAATTAAGCACTCCCATACTACCGACAATGGGATCTTGTTTAGTGTACACAACTCCATTGTGTGATACAAAATCCTGTTCCTTAACGTCCTGAATACAGGATTAGGGCCGTTCTTGAATTACATTGCGTCAATGAGAATCCTGATTTTATCCTTGTGAGCCTTGTAATTGATGGGACTCAATTGATATTATATAACAGGGTTGTGTTTACTTGATATTGCATATTGTACCATGTAACAAAGGTGAACTAATAAATACCACCAAAGTGGGCATTTTTGTTAATGAGAACAGTTTCGGACTGGGCCACCGGGCAACCGGGCAAATTCCCGGTGGGACAACTCCTTGGGGTCACTGGAGGGGCCATCCACGGAGGTAAAGTGAGAAATAAATCCAGAGTAATAAAACAAATGAGATAAAAAGGTCAGCAAATTATCATCTGCAGTATAATAAAAAAACTTAAATATTAAAAACATTTAAAAAGCTCGAAAGAATTTTAATTTTGCAATATTACGCCTAAGATTTTTAGTTGGGCTTGACCCAATATTAAATCTTAAAAAAAAAACAACTTATTTTTGTTTGTTGTCAGTATGTCTGATAATGGTCAATATTTTGTCAAAAATAGTTGGATTCTTAATAACATTTACGGTACGTTAGTCTTAAGACTTTCAGCATTTGTGTACTGTCAAAAGATATTATTTAAACTACGATTGTAAACATCGTGATTTAAAACACAGACAGGGTGTCAAAAAATGTATTCTGAATTTAATTTTTTTTAATTGTTTTGTTAATATAAAGTGTATTATTACAATAATCTGCAAAAGGGGGTTTTAAAAAGTAAATAATTAAAATCTGCCAATCATTTTGTTGTAAACTCTAGAGGGCGTCACCTGCTGTGTCTTATATAAATTTAAATTAAAATACCTTTTTTGAGTCATCCTGAACGTAATTTCTAGGTTTTTTTTATTTTAAAAATATATTTTACATAAAAAAGCCGTTTTCGTGATATCTGGATTAAAAAAAAACAATTCCTGCATTTCCAGGTCTAAGGCATACGGGGTGTTTTAGAATAATTTGCTAATTTTTAAAAGTAATATTCTTTAAGTGATTTTAAACATAGGTTTACATAAACCTTTGGCCTAGATGGCTTAACTTTTAAAAATCAGGACGGTAAACTTTAAAAAAGGTTTTTTTTTACTACTTTGTATCTTCAAAGTTTCAAGCCATTTAGGACATACGTTTATTTAAAGTTACCGAGAAATTTCCACTGTTAAAGATTGACACCTATTTATATTATATAACACCCTGTATATCTTAGACCTGTGTATACAAGTATTTTATCATATTGTATAAAACAACTGATTGCAAAGCACAATTATGCAATAAATGTTTAGATAGTTAAATTCGTATAAATTTATAGATTGAGTAGTACAAGGCAAGAATTTAAATTACTAATTTAATAATTTATTTAAACAAAATTATTATAAAAATGGTGGCGTCTAATTGGTCTATTTTATATTAGAGAAAATAATTATGTAGAATTATCACCTTAAATTTCGTACTTGACTTTCAAATTACCATAATATTTTATTTTTACCCAGTAAGTAATATTTTTGTTGTTTGGTATTTAATTTTTTTACTTCCTGTTAATCCTTGTATTTATAGAAAGTATAATTTATGCCAGTGTAAAGATACCCCTTTTTTTTAACTAAAGCGTTATTCTGTTTTTCCTTAAATGTGCCAAATAACATAGCTGCAGGTAAATTTTGCACTAAGGAAATTGTCAGATCGGAGTTACGAGGATTTAATTATTTTCAAAAACGTTTTTTTTTTTAAATTTAAGTGTTTTAATCGAATGTTTGGTTTTACATTTTAAGGTTTATTATAGTTAATTGTAATAAAGGTAAGACTAATACATATTCTTTCTGATAATTAAAAAGGTTGGTACTATTTTTTTTTGCTGATTTTTATGTAATAGGAATGTAAAAAAAAGTATATTGAATCGTAAAAATTGTACTAAAAGGAGTTGATACAAAATGTGCATCAAACATTCTTTATAAGTCTCAGTTGAGAATTAAAGACATCAGTGGATGAAGGTGCTATGTAACATATGAGTATGCTGACACTTGTACTGCAATAAGTTGAGATTTGCTCATTTTAACCTAAAAGATGTCAATATTTTTTTATACATAAAAAATGTTTTTTTTGTTTGTTTGTGATGTAAAATCCGTAAAAAAACAAAAACAAAAAAATCTTTATCCAAACGTGTTAAAATCTCGACTACTCAAAAGAAGTACTTGTAACATAACGTCTTTAATTGTCTTATCCTTGTTTACCCGTAGTTCGGCAAATATTAGGTTTAAACTATAAATATAGTCTGCCAGACATTTTTCTAATGAACACATGGGTATTAAATTTGCTACCTAAAATGATTTAGATACTAAAGCTAGACCTTAATAAATTTAATCTATTTATTATTTTGGTGTGATTACCTCTAAATTAAATAAAAAAATTATTTAGTGCAAACAAGCTTATTACTTTAAAACAAATATTTTTAAAAGAAAGGTAAAAAAAATATTAGAATAATTGTCTATAAACTTTTTTTTATGACAATACATTAAATGTATTAAAATCGGCTTGTATTTCTATTTTTACACCGAGTTAGTATTGTTTTTGTTCTTTAGTATTTACTTACCAAATGTTCATCTACTCCAGAGCCTTGTATTCATAGAGAGTATAATTTAAGCCAGTGTAAAGACACCCCTTTTAGTTAACTGAAGCGTTATTTTGTTCTTCCTTAAATGTGCCAAAAGACACGGCTCCAGCTGAATTTTGCATTAAGAAAATTAATGTCAGATGAGAACTACAACGATTTAATTACTTTCGTAAAGTCGGTTTTTTTGAAGTTGGCTTGCTAATAAAATCGGATGTTTTGTTAAAAATCTTTAGGTTAAATATGCCTGAACCAAAATAAACTTGCACACTTTTTAGGTAACAATAACTTTTTATCTGTTTCGCCTGTCTTTTTTATTTTTACAGGTCTAATAGGGTAGATATGTTTTCTTTAGGTTTGTCAATTTTGGTCCAATATATTAAGTCAGAACCGGATTTACGGGACTGTTTTTCAAAATGTTGCATTTATACTCGTTGCAAAAGAAATCGTATTTAGCTACAATTAAGCTAATACGTTTTTCTTGTAGACAAACTATGGAAAATGATTCAGTAGAAGCAAATCTGTTAATAGTTTAAGGATACAAAAACTATGGTTATTTTTGTTAAATGATGAGCCCCAAAACGCATGCATTTCTCTAGATTAAAAAAAAATAGTGTGCTTAAATCAAAAATGTAAGGTTATCGTGGTTCTTGAATTGGATGCGGATGCAACTTAACAGTAAAATAATTAAAATTAAACGTATTAGCTCAATTGTTAATAAATTCGATTTATTTTGTAACAAAGTTAAATGCATTATTTAAAAAAAAGTCCCGTAAGTCCAGACCTAACTAAATCTATTCAACCGAAATTAACACACCTGGAGAAAACATATATACCCATTAGCCCCGTAAAAAAGTCAGCGAGACAGATAAAAAGTTATCATTAGTTGTGTGCAAGTTTAATTTGGCCCTAACCATTTGTGGTCAAATGAAAACCCACATGCAATACAGGAATCACATTTTCAAGAACAGTTCTCTGTTAATGTGTGGGCAGGAATCCTGGGAGATAATTTGATAGGTCCATTTTTCCTTCCGGGAAGATTAAATGGCGAGATATATCGTCGTTTTCTTGAAGAGAATTTGCCTATTTTACTGGAAAATGTGCCACTTAGACTAAGGAATGAGATGTGGTTTATGCATGACGGTGCCCTGCACATTTTAGCATCCAAGCGCGAGAGTTTTTAAATCAAAATTTCAATAATCGTTGGATAGGTAGGGGAGGGACTCAACCATGGCCTCCTAGGTCGCCAGACCTTAATAGTTTGGATTATTTCCTTTGGGGACATCTAAAAACATTAGTTTACCAAACACCCATTCAAAAGAAGAAGAACTGAGAAATCGAATAATGGACTCTTGTAGAACGATTGAAAATACTCCAGGAATTTTCCAGAGGGTACGCGAATCAATGAGGAGAAGATTGGATGCGTGCCTACAGGCAGGGGGTGGGCATTTCCAACATTTATTGCTGATTTTGATCTGGTTTTTCATCCTGTTTTTATTTAGTGTTCGTCTGTTATTTTTTTTTTTAATATTTCATGTTGATTAAAAAAGTTAATTTACAAAATTGTTTCATTTTTTTCAAAACACATGCATCGGTTTCAAACCAAACCAAACCAAACCAAAATATTTCGAAAACGATTGCTCCTAGCGTCATCTAATAAGAGTACCTTTTTTACGTAAAAATGACTAAGGAATCCATTTCTTTTAACAAAAATGTAAATACAGGGTTGTACAAAAGTCATGAGCCTTTGAAAGTGAGAATATACATGTGGCTAGCGCCCTCTACAAGTAAGAGCTAAATTCACATTTCTCATGTCAAAAACCCCCAGGTACCAATTTTCGTTCGGAAATCGGCATTATTTACAAAATTATGCAGAAAAAACATAAATAAAAATAAAACTTTGACACCCTGTATCTTGAAAGCGAAGCATCTTAGACCACACGTTCATAGGTAATTTTTACCTTAAAAATACTTGAAAAATCACTCTCTGAAATATCGGACACTTATTAAATAACAACCTGTATATAAAACCTATAGGTGTAATTAATAAATAAATTGTAAATGAAAACATTTTTTGGCTACTATTATTTACACGGTTCTATAAATTAAAAAAAAGCGTTGACATTTTAAATTTTTAAGATAACCAAAAAATTCTCTAATGTCATTTGATGGTTAAAATGTAGACTAACCAGAACTAACCATAAACAGATTATACAGTGTGTCTACGTAAGTTGGGGTGATATGAGAAACATTTTTATTAATAATTAAAAATAAAATATTTTTTATAAAAAGTTTTGCTTAGTCTAAAACATAAAATATCATCATAAGATTTCAAATTGTGTCAGTCTTTTACGAGGTTTGACCAAAAATGTAATTAGTTCTCAAGAGTAAAGTACCTGTATTTTTGCTAATATCACAAATAGTTATAAACAAAAGATGTTTAAAATTAAAAACTAGTTTTAAATATACAATATTGGTATTTACAAAAAATTTTGATTTCAATCGTAAAAATTTAATTTTGTACATCTGCGCATTGTACATTTTCTTGTTTTAGTAACAATAAATTTAAAAGTTTCTTTAAAACCATCCTATGACATCTAAAATCATAAAATGTAGTGCACTAATCTGCTGCCGCTGCTAAGTTTTTACCAGTATCGCCAGAAAAAAATTATTGCATATTAGGAAGTAATTTAAAATTTTTAATATATTTTCTTTATAACCATTTTTGATGTTAGCAAAAATACAGGTACTCTTAAGCAAAAATTACATATTTCGCCAAACCTCGTAGATGACTAAGATGACTAATAAAATTTGATATCTGATGGTTGTTTTTTGGTTTTGGACCACTAAAAACTTTCCATAAGGAATAACTTTATTTTGTAAAATCAATAATAAAAAGTTTTTCGTATGACGTCAACTTACGTAGAGACACTACACACACAAGTGGTAAACCGTAGGACATTTTTAACGTTTATGAAAACTGATCCTAGTGCAGGCGCATAATAATAAGAAAATAGTTATTGTTTAATTTAAAAAATAAAATTTTAAAAAATTAAAAACTACCAATAAAATGTTAGTTAAAAAATAAGGAAAATAGCAAAACTATAATTTAAATAATATAAGTTTTTGTCGTCTAAGAAGATAGTCTAAAAATATAAAAGAATATTTTTTAGGTAATTCAAATACTAGATATTTTGAAATATCTTTCGAAAAGGATTTTTAAAAATTTAAAGTACGTTTAAAGTAACAGCTGGTTTAGTGACGTGATAACTAAACAGGTTTGAGCGAATAACAACAAGCGATTAAAGGGCGGGCTACCAGTATATGAATAACTCTCTCTTCCTATTTTTTTAATATTACTTCCATTATACGACATAATGTATGAAGCTTATATCGCTATAATTAAGAAAACAAAAGTTATAGTATCTACCATTCTATCAGTTACGCTGGGTAAAACTTAACATAAAAGTTTAAACGCGTTTTTCTCGAAACTCGCTTTTAGATACGGTCGCCACCATATCCCAAGATCTAATAAACCGACCTGCTTTACATTTAGCACAAAAATCTTTAAAAATCTCTTTATTACATAAACCATCTATAGGACAATTTGGTTGTCCTTTCGATATGGTATTTTGGTTTATTAATTGACAAGTTAGTAAGCTCTATTGGTAGTGACCCTCTTTTGATCCTGGTTGCTTTGAGTTCAAATTTTGTGTACATGAGACGTACCTAATGTGGATTTTTCTAATTGTATTATTAAAACTTTTAAAGTGCTCTGCTCATTAGAAATTAAAATAAAGAAAATACTGATCTAATATTTAAAATTAATTAATGATACAAAAAAAATTAAAAAATATGAAAATTTTAAAACTGGGACAAAACAAAAAGTTAATTTACCCATTTCTTAAAGTAATTTAAAGCTATTTAGCAAAGCACATTTAAAAAAATTGTTATTAAAAAAATCTTTTAACCAAAGCATTCATATCTAATGCCTAGTTAAAATCGGCAAACCAACTTTAGCAAAAATAATTAATTCGTGGAAATTCCTGTTTAGTTTCAATGCGCTTTATTTTTAGTTTGAGCTCCGAGTCAGGTCTTTGGGTATGTTTTCAATAGGAAACGCATTGCAGTTTCAAATTTGAAAAGACTAACTTCATCCAGAAGTAAATTAAATAGTTTTTCCTAATATAGTGTACTTAGGATTTATGTCAATAACACTAATGAGTTTTAATTAAATTTTAAAGCTATAATTTATATTCATTTGACTGTTGTATAACATATTTTAAAACCATTTTTTTAACTTATTTATTTTTATTATTTTTTTAATTACAGACTCCTATACTTTGAGAGCACTGGTCGTGGTAAACCGAACTTACGTTCTGAGCATTGTGCATCACATTTTGAAATAACCCTATTTGGTATAAACAAAATGTATATGTAGTCAATGCTTTACAAATAATTTATTTCTTCAGTTGTGCCAGAAAGTATTTGTTCTTTTTAATCCAAAGAGTTTTTGTGTGAATCCCAAGTCAAACCATTTTTAAAGTTATTTTTTACTCCTAACACTTTTAGCTTTTTTGATTTAATTTAGAGAAGAGCTAATTGCCCTAATAATAAGGGTAAAGTAAAATAAAAAGGAAACATTCTTAGTCTGGGGGTTAAAATTTTTTACCTAATAAACAAGAAATTTTTGAAAAAAGGTATATTACTTAGGATCTTAATGTTGCCCACTAATTTTAAAAATTAATTGGATGCAAATTTTTAACTGCATTTTTTTCTTTTTTTTAACGTTTAAAAGCACCTGGCAATAAACAAATATGACCATTTCAAGCGCAAGTTTTACTCTTGTTGTAAAAAAGATTGGTTAGTATTTTCTTTTATTACATTTATACAGTTTTTACCTTATGACTTCTAATTGGCATAAAAGAAAATGTTTTTAAATATTAGGAAAATAAATTGCAAAAAAATATCTATGATTAATTTTTAAAACTAAAGGGCCATCTCAAGATATTAAGTAATACCACTATTTATTTCAAACATTTTCTTTTTAATAAGTTACAAATTTGACGCTCAGGCTAAGAAAAAGAAAATAGAAAATGCGTTTTACTTTACTTAAAAATAATCATTCGTCGCTTAAAAAGAACTTCTATAACACAAAAGAAATTCCTCTTTTTTGACATTTAAAGCTTTCGGCAAACAGCGAACGCGACGGGAAAGCAGCGCGGCATCGAACCATTGTAATACATAAAATCCTTGCTTAGCGTTACGTTGCCGTCCCACCTGGCGTGTCACGGACGTGTTTTCATATGACATTGTCGCGCTGATGTCCCGCCAACGCACGGTCGCGCGCTCGCTATTTGTCGGAAGCTTTAAGCGTAAGACAAAGCTCCCGCTTTCAATGTCATTTACCTCTTAACGTTTCGTTGGTCTCACAGGATTTGTCAAAGTGGCTGTACCGCGTCCATGGTGAATAAAAAAGCAGGAGTGCTGTTGTAAAAACAACTATATTTGTACTGTATACTCTAATACTTGGTGCTGATTTTACTGAATAATGCTTTTAGTACGTTACCAACGGTTAAATTATATCTTATCGTGAAACAACGACAGTTGCTCTTATAAAATAACTCTTACTTTTAGTGTTATTGATGAACCCGGTATAGCCACTTTGATAAGTCCTGTAAGTCAGGCGAAATACGTATGTTAGTCAGTCCCTGCGCCAGCAATAAAATTGGCTTTATAATAATAACTCTTTTAATTTTGACAAGTCTACAACGAATATTCATACCGTCATATATGGAAGCGACGCTTTCACCCAGCATGTTAATGCCAAACGTCAGCCCAGTCCCATACCCGAAACATTTGACACTGACAGGCTGGGCTAAAGGGCCCTTTTATATATGGCAGTATGAATATTTGTTGAAGAATCTCTTTCTAAAAAGGCTTAAAAGTACTATTATCATAAACCTAATCTCATTACTGGCCCAGGAACTGTGTGGCTTTGTTTAAAAACATTCTTTTAATAGCAACGTCATTCTTCCGAACTTGATCTTTAAAAACACAATTATTTTAAAAATATGTTTATCCTGAAGCACCATTGTATGTCCTAAATGTAAAATTAGCTGCCTGCAAACTCGTTTTATTTCCTTGGTGTTATTAAAATATTTAATAATTAACTTCTTACATTTTTTGATACACGTACACAAAATACACGTTCTACCTATTCTTATCCTGACTATTTGATATTGTGCCCTTAAACAACATTTTTATTGTAAATTTTACAAAAAACAAAAATGTAAAATATATTAAAAAGCTTTTGCATGGTTTAAACCCAAGATGCAATAATTATATATTAACTTTTTGCAGTGGTATACAAGGAATATCAAAAAATATGAATTTTGCTTAAGAGGAATGTACCTTTGTTTTTATAATATCGAAATTTTTATAAAGAAGGAATGTTTAGCATTAAAGAAAGCTTTTAAACATGCAATTTGGTTTATTTGAAAGAAAAAACTCTTTTTACATATTTCCTGCTACAACGAGCGTTTCTGTGACTTTTTGCTGTCTTAAAAGTTCTGGTTAGTCCACTAATGTACACACCTAATTTTTTTACCATTACCGGATAAAAAATAAAAAAAAGTTTTTGTGAAAATTAACAAATTTACATATTTTAATGTTATATTTAATTCCAAGCGTCTTGTTTTTTTATTAAAATTTTCAATATTATGAAAAAAGAGGTACCTGCCTCTTGATAAAAACTAATATTTTTTAACATTTTACAAATACCACTAAAAAAATAAATATCATATAATTGGATATTACACCATTAAGAACTTTTTGTATGGAATAAATTATTTTCGTAAAATTATTAATAAAAGTTTTCCATATGGTGCGAACTTAAGTAGACACTCTGTATTAAAAAATCAACAAATCTAAAATCCTAAATCAGTAGCAGTATATATTTCCTAAGTTTTAATAACCCATTTTTTAATTGTACATGTTTTAATTTAAAATTTATCCAATATTTAAAATTTCGTTTGGTAATTAAAAAAGAACCGAACGTAGTAGAAGCTATAATTCAGTTAAAAACTTAATTAAACTTTAATCATATTAAAGTCGTTACCACGATGTTTATTAATTATAACACTTCACTGCTTCAAGTAATGAAAATCTAGAAATCAATTTTGACTTGTGAATCTAATTTTTTTTTCTTTATATTAGGTGCGGATCAAATGAAAGTCACGAAAAAAATTAGTTTGTTAAGGTTATTCATAAATTTACTTAAGTAAACATTTTCAAAATTAAAATTTAATAAAGTAAATTATTAAAAACTATTTTTAAATAAACTAATGGCTTATTATACTCCATAAAGTTAATGCTTATAATGAGAGAAGTAATAACGGCGAATTACATAAGTAAAAATGGATGTAACACCAAAATATATATTACATTTTAAAAATACGATACTAGTACAAAATTTCGTAAATGCATATGTTAAAAACTTAGCTTCTAAAAAAAAGGCAATAAAATTGTTATCTTAAAAACAAAAATCACCCAAGAAAACGGATATCTGTAAATCAAAGTTTAAAATTAAAAAAATATCTACTAACCAGAACTAGGTAACAATTAAAATATATATATATATTTTATTTAAAATCATAGTGCTTTATTAAGTTTTTTTTATCTTTGTGACATCCCACGAAGTATTAATACCAGAGTACGATAAGTGTTGAGTTTCCAGATGTACAGATCGACACACAAATATAAAGCCATCGAAAAGAATGCGGATAAAATATGCGAGGCAGCAGCGACGTTGTCAAACACCTTTTTTAAATTTTCCTTTAACTGTTCTTGCCTATAAGTCACGTAAAAAAGAAATCTCCCTTGGTCATCTTAGTCTATTTTATTAATATTTTGGAAATTTAGCCAAAGTTCCTCTAATTAGTTTTACCTTGTTAAAAAAATAAATGCCAGATTATCTACGCATCTTTGGCAATAACAAAAAAGAAGGTGGAGCATACGCAAGTAGAAGGTATGCGCCAAGATGAACACCGCGGATACTGATAAGCAATTGGTCAATTCAAACCGCGTGACGAATGCGATTATTTGTGGCGCAAGCAGTGTCCGTTCCAAAGGCGTAGAGAGCAGGCTAGAAATATTATTTGTTTAGTTCTTGAATTTAAAACGTTTTAAGTAATATTTTATAACTTTTATGAACCAGGTAAACAAACAATAAATTCATACACTTGTGGTCAAACTTAATATAGCCAAACCCGTGAGGTGATTGCCAATGTTTGTCGAATTTGTGATTAGGAATGCGACACCAATTTATTAAAACTGCCACTTAAACGAAACAGAGAAAGGGTCGCGATGTGTATTAGTGTTAGCCTAAGTTCTGTAAAAAAATTACAAGAAAGACGTCGAACGAATTCAAAATATGCCGGATCAGTTATTATCATCTTCTGGTAAAAAGAGGCCTCGTGTTTCTGCGGTCAAAAATACCGATGGGTTCGACTTTAGTACAATTAGGCAAAATATACAAAAGTTTTATTTAACCCTAAAGCAACACTAAAGAAATACTCCGGAAGCTAAAGAATAACAATAACTTTTCATTTCCCTGTAAAACGTTGAGACGTTTTTTAGAGGCAAATTGATTTTATTGGCGACAATGCCAAAGTTAACGTAATTTTTTAGTAGAGAGACCCAATATATTGCACTGGATATACAAATATATTCGTGCTATTCGCAAATATAGGAAAGAAGGCCGCAATGTGATTTATATTGATGAAACATGGATAGACAATTACCTAACCTTTAAATCTTGTCGGCAAAGTGCAAAAGTTTTCGAAGTAATGAAAAATGTTAGATCTACAGGTTCTACAATAAATCCTCGGTTGCAACCAATAATTTAACGAAAGGAGAGAAAATTCTAAAGAATATCTAATAAAAAAGATTTCCAAAATTATTGTTTCCCAATTTTTACATGTTTTATTTATTTATATATATGTTATTTAACTAGAACGACATTATTCAGAAAAATGAAATATTTGGTCATTAAATGCAATAAAATTATTCTTGAATTTAAACATTAAACTATAATATAATGCACTGAATTGTATCCGCAGTTGGTTTCTTGTGAAACACTTTTTAAATATTGATACTAAATAGGAAAATTGCTTTTTAATGTTTCAAAAATTATTAGAGCATTACTCTACAATTGTTTCGCCTTTCTAGGGCTTCATCAAGAGTATACGAAGTACTCTTGATGAAGCCCTAGAAAGGCGAAACAATTGTAGAGTAATGCTCTAATAATTTTGAAACATTAAAAAGCAATTTTCCTATTTAGTATTAATATATAATATAATGTATAGCGTAGCACGCCTTTGGCGACCACGTGTTGTCTAAAATTTGACTTCTGACGGACATATTCGTATGTCGATCTGTATAATCCATCTTTTCTCCCTTACTCTAAGCGACCTTTACCCATCTGTTAACCGTATTAAAACTGTTTTATAATAAATGTAGTATTTAAACAGTAGAATTGCTACATAAATGCCTAAAAAGTATGGTTAAGGCAATAAATAATAAAAATATTCCCAAACACACTTTGTGTAATGGTCACCCCAATTTTTTAAAACATTTTTAGGCTGGTTAAGAAAACATGTGTGTTTTAATAATACAGAATGTACCAAAAACTTGTAATAATTTTTAAATTTAAGAAATTCGGGGTCGGCTTACTCATGTAACTTTTTAATTTTTTAAGTATCAAAAAAATTAGGCACAAATAGATATAATTTTTTTACGAAATTTGTTTTGGTTTAGCAGAAGCCTACTTTAACTTTTATATTTAAATAAGACACTTAAGTTATTTTACTAATTTATTGAGAAAATGTAATATAATGTTACCAACAAAAATATGAATATTATAATTATTTTATTTTTACTTGTTTATTATAAACGCAAATTTTGCTAAATGGTCGTTTAAACATTTTAATTAGAAGATGCTAAAGAACATAATATAATAAACATTTTAAAGAAAAACCAGTAACTATCTTTTTGGTTTTTGATGTTACTATAGTAATTTACAATTTAAATCTATTAATTTTTAAATATGTTATGTCAATACAGATTTTTTTAAGTATGCGCCACAAAGTGGTTAAAGCAACTATAGGTTTATTGTTCCTTTTTTAAATAAAATGTTTACCTAATATGTATAAACGATTACTCTTAAAAAAGATCCTCTTAATAAATAAAAAGGGTAAAATGAATTGACCCATCCCAGGTGAACTCATCGGTCATGCCTTCACCCTGACGGAAATGGAGCGTCAAGTTACAAACTATAATGACGCCATTCCTTTTACTTCCGAACTCGATGTATGAGCCAATTACCGCTTTGTCCTCTTCGGACGTTTTTCTAGAAAAAGTTTATTAGGTACAGTATCACCGAATGAAGACAAATCAATATGTTATTTAGAAATGTTACATATAGTATTACAATCGGCAAAAAGAAATTACGTATTTATTTATTTATATTTTATGTTTAAGAAAACCCACGAAGTTTAAATATTAAGTTTTAAAGTAACGTGAGTACTGAAATTTTAGATGTTTAGTCAATCCCATTCTTCTCTTTGATCAATGTTGTCCAAGCACTAAACAATGCAGTTTTGAAATTTCACAGCAACTTTTTTAGACAACGTGATAGTCTTGCGGAAATTATTTTTAATAACAATTTCAACATTTTTTTATGACCCACAGAGGTGTATGTAGAGCTTAAGAACTTAAAACCCTAAGTGCAGGATTTTTACTTGTTAAGCCAATTCTTGCTTGTCTTATTTTCAAGTCGAAAACCATAAAAAAATTACATTTTGTAGTACTAGACTGCGGTTTTTGCTTCATTTTTTTATATACTCAGGTTCACACCATACGGAAAACCTATTAATTATTAATTTTACGAAAAAATGATTTTGTATAAAAAGTTCTGCATGGTCTAAAACCTAAAATGTAATTATAAGGTAATAATTTTTGCAGTGGTATACGAGGTATGTTAAAACATGTAAATTTAGCTTAAGAGAAAAGTACTTTCATTTTTTATAATATCTAAAATTCTTATAAGGCAGATATTAAGGACTTAAAATACCTTTATTATATGTAGATTGGTTTATTAAAAAAAAATAACATTTTTTTCTGCGACAACGAGCGTTCCTGTGACTATTTGCTGTTTTGACAATTCCTAAGCTTTCTTTACATATTACATTTCGAAATAAGTATGCACACCTACACCCAAAAATAGGTTACGATGTTTAAGGAATATATTCATCCGAATTATTGCACAGTGATATCTTTCAGCAGGATGATTTTAGATTCAATTGGCGCAACACCCAAAAATTAACACTGGACCCCCTACACCCCCGAAATATTAAAATACGGGATATTTTGATCTGAATTTGTGCACAGAGGTACATATCTCTTAGCATGATGATTAAAAGGTTTAATGGGCGCAACCCCCTTCAAAACTGACCTTCCACGCCCTCCAAAATCTAAAAATAAGCAAAAACTATGTTACAGTGTTTACGGGATATATTTATCTGCATTTTTGTACAGGTATAGCTCTGGTGCTAACAGTATGCTGATCAAAAGTACTAATTGGTGCATCCCCGAAAATTAACCCCAGACCCCATGTCGCCCAAGTGATTTTGGGGGTTGCGCTAATTGGGACTTTTTCGCAGAAGTATAAAAAATGCAGATAAATATATCCCTTAATTACTGTATCATACGGGTTGCACCAATTAAATCTTTTATTCATCATGCTGAGCACAAATATAGAAGAAAATATCCTTTAAACATCGTAACTTACGGCGTATTTTGGGTTTTTAGGGGCGTGGGGGTCAAGGGTTGATTTTGGGGTGTTTGCGCCCATTGAATCTTTAATCATTATGCTAAGAGACCCCAACCACTAACCAGAACTTATTAGAGCCTGTATACTACAACTAAAAACTTTACAAAAAGGTTGTAGCTTAGTTTAGTATTTTTGTTGACGTAGTTGGTACAAACTGCTTTCGCTTATTTTTTTATATTTTTTAATTCACCCAAATTATTACTCTAGTCTATTGATTTATAAAGTACAGATAAAACAAAAAGAAGTTTTTAAAGTATAATATACCCAAATATTTTTTATACCCCTAGCAACACCAAAATATATCATAGTTTCATAAATTCATAATTTACATTTTTTCTTTTTTTTTTGAACTCCAAAATATACCATAGTTTCATAAATTCATAATTTACATTTTTTTCTTCTTTTGACATTCTACGAAGGCTTATGCCTATGCACTAGAGTACTGTAGTTGTCGGGCTAATAAATGTATACACTTGTTTTTCCCTGTGTTGTTACCAGTGTCTAAGCACCGAAACATGCAGTTTTTGCATTTAACAGCACTTTTTAGTAAACACGATAGTACAACCACCAACCTTGCTAAGAAGACGCCTGGAGAACAAACCCAGGCCTTCTAAGTTAAAGATCAAAGACTCTTTTTACTGCACTACCTAAAAGACAACTTGTTTAGATATTTGTTGTAGTTAAAATTATTTCTATTTTTCTTTATTAAATAATACTGTGCGATTTAAACAAAAACTTTAAAACATAAATTATTATGTAATACTAAAACTCATAAGTTTAAAATGCAGGTTTTATCTTTAACCTGAACTGTCTTGCAAAAACTTTCTTGATCCCGTTAATCACGGATAAAGTAAAAAGAGCTACGTCATGCAGCTTTTATTATTGAATAAAGAAGGAAAGTTTTTCATTCATCGTATAATTTTACATCATTTATCTAAAAGTTTATTAAATAAATGTCTTGTGTTATTATATTAAACAGTTGGTGAATTCAATTTTCAGTAAAATAAAAAGTTGCAATAACAAACGTATATTAATGCTTTATGCAAACGGAGTAGATAGTGTCCCAACTCTATTTATACAAGAAGTATATTTGCTGTTGTACGAGATACAAAAAGAAAATTGATTTAAAAATATTTGTTTAAAAACTTTAAGTTTATTAACAGTTTTAAAATATATACAAAGTAATATCTCAAAAACAAAGTTTTTATTGTGAAGTAAGTACATATTCAGTGCATTCCAATTAAAACGAGCCACCCTCTATAACTCCGTTATTTCTACAGTATTTTAATAAAAAAATATTCCGGTGTTCCTTTTTATGTAATAAAGTTCAGGTCGTTTCCGGCTAAACCGGAAGTAACAGAAAACAGAAGAGTCCATGAAATATTGCACGTATAGGTAATACAGCTACGTTTTAAATTTTATTTTAATATTTAAAAAAATATATAACAGTTTACCAGGGCTAAAGACACTAAGTATTTAAGGTACGTTTTCTTAAAAACTACTAAAACGATTTTGAAAAACTAAAGTTTGTTAAAAATATAATTAAGGTCCCTTAGCACAAAGCATCATTTTATTTTTAACACAAAATGTATCCCCCTAAAAATAAAAATTGACCTGGTTCAGGATTTTTAAAAGTTTACAAATAAGGAAATTAATAAAAAATGGTTGGTTTTTATTGAAATACACTGTATTTACAAGACAGCCGTATTTTAATTCGCCTCGCTTATGTAAAATATTAAAAATTTAGACCAGTCAGTGCCGTACATATTCTATAAACTTGTGTCACAATGTATGTTGGGGCTAATCTCCGAAACTGCCCAACAGACTTTTATATATAAAAAAATTAACCATCTATAAATATGTCCAACTCAGTTGAACCATTCAAAAATTACGATGAAAAGAACTTTTAAAAACAGCACCATATGTTCAAATTAGAGCTAAAAATCTAAAGCTTCTCACGACGGGGTAGATTCTAAAAAATAAAACGGTAATGTAAAGAATTAAAACGCCCTTAAATAAGGTGCCCCTTTTTTATTTAAAAAAGTTACTTGTGCCCCCTTGTCACTACCACAACGTTGCCAATTTAGTTTTTATTTTAAAAAGTACTTTAAGTTGTAACCATTTACATAAATTTTACGTGATGTTATTTTTTTATTATTTAAATTTTAATATTTGTTTTTGAGCGTACCCCGTATAAACACTTTTTTATTTTATTTCTTATTTTATTTGTTTAACCTAATTTATACTGTGGGTAAAACTACACTATACATATTACTATATATATGTATAATTAATAACGCCTAGGTGTAACATACACCTTTATGCGTCACATTTATCCCAATTACCTAAATAATCACTATTATTTATACCAATTATACAATACAACAAATTTCAATAATATTTAAAATAAACAAATAAATGTAATAATAAGATATTTTTATGAATAACACAAATGCTTAATATCCTCTTTAAAGTAAAAACACAGTAAAAAAAAATATGTTTTTTTAAAAAGAGCTACATATTTTAAATTATCTTCTAACTTTTTAAATTTGGTTATATATGGATAAGGATATCAGGTGTAATATCATCGTTTCTTTTGAACTCTCTAGTCTGTAGCTGGCTGTAGCATATTTTTTCAAAGTAAGTAATATTCTTTTGTATTTAGAGCGTTCTTGTTAACATATTTCAAAATTAGTATGATTAAATTTTAAAATAAATTTATTATTTTGTTTAAATAAGTCCTTATAGTCTTATTAAATTATATTAAAAAAAAACAGGAACATTTTAGTGATGAGCATATACATATGTAGGTTTTAATATTTGTTTATTGTGTTTAAACTTCTATCACCATATTTTTTACTGTATTTATACTTTGAAAAGTATATCAAGGTTGGTATAAATCATAAAAAACATCCTAATTATTACATTAAATTATTAATTTATAATAATATTGTAAAAGGAGTGTTTATCCGGGGTATGCTCAAAAATGATTAATAAAATTTAAATATTTAAAAAATGGGATAATGATACTAGGTTATATAAATTTTTATTGTAGTAACAAGGACTATTATTTAGTAAAAGAAAAAAAAGGGTGTTCCCTAAGAAAAACATCAAGTTGACATTGTAACTTTTTGACGCAATCCTGTATAAAAAATCGAATACTTTTGGTAGATTCTAAGTAAAAAGTACTATAAATAATTGTTTTTACGGTTTTTGCTATTTCTTTTATTAAAGGATATATAGGGTAAAGTCAAAAACGTCAATTTTTCAATTTTCTCTCGTATCTCTTAAATAAATAATTTTATTACAATTCTAACTACGCCGTTTCTCCAAAATCGAGCCTATCACACCTACATCGGTTTTTTATTAACTTCAGTAATAACTGAGATAACCCATAGAAACGCCCAATTTTCCCAACCTGTACAACAATAAAATAAATATGTTTTGCAAGAAAAATACTAAATGGTTTAAAAATCAGCTGGTAAGACTTTGCGGGCTTTAATTCCACATACCAAATTTTATTAAAATACTTAAACTACATAATACATTATAATTTTAATTTATATTCAAGTTCTTCGAAAAAGCCGAACCGCCAAAAACTTTTCTAATCCCTATTACCAACGAAAAGGCAAAAATTGCCACGTCACGCCGCCGTTATTATTAAATAAAAACTTTATATTAGACTTTTGTTAAAAATTTTCCTTCATCATAAATTTTAACGTCGTTTAACTGAAGGTTTATTTCATAAAACTTCTAGATAAGTATTCGTAACACGAACGAAATGTATGAGGTATTTAATTTCCGGTATATACGAAGATTAAATAAAAAAACAAAGATGAATAAAGGTGTTTGTGGACGAAGAGCGGTTTAAAAGTATAAAATGGCCGTTTAATTGCATTAGTTAACATCATTTTTGTTACACGTAAAGTTATATGTAATTTAAACTTAGCCACATACCTTTTTTAAAAAAAAATACTATTTAAATCTTGTTTAATCACCCTTAATTTTTTTATTTACTATTTTTTTTTTATTTTGGTATCGTACTAGTTACATATTTAATAATATTACACGAAATTCCTATTATTGTGTTTTTTTATAAGCTTTTTAAAAAAATATACAGAATTATTTTAAAGTAAATATATTCCCCTTAATACAGTATGGAGTGCAAGCAAATTAGAACGTTTTTCAAATAACATTATGTTTAAAAATGCTTCGTTTTCGAAATACAGGGTGGTAAAAGTTTTAGGAAATAAATGCATTTTTTATCATAACTTTCCTACCACTTTAGATATGCCCACCAAATTTGGTACATAGACCGTTAGCTAGATGCAATATTTTGTGAGTTCTTTTTTCTCAGTTTATAACTCGCAAAATGCTTCAAGAGGATTATACATAAAACGTCGTGAGCGTCAGCTGCGTCTTCGATGGTGGAATTGTACAGGGAGCTTGAGAGAAAAGATCAATAATAAACTTTTGTTTTTACCATAAATTATACAGGGTGTCCAGAAACTAATATTTAATATTATATTAATATCTAAATACCCTGTACAATTTTAAATAAAAAAAATAAATATAGGTGATGGTACAGTAAATATTTCAAATAGCACAAACTTTTCATTGGGCAATCCCCCATATAAGTAAAGCACGGATCTCGCAATGCTTCATGTCCGCTCCACAGCCTAACTATTGTTTGGTAGTGTTGCCCAGCTCTGCAGCAAGGTCAAGAAATAGTGTGGTCGCATGCTTTACTTTATATGGGGATTGCTCAATGGAAAGTTTGTGCTATTTGGCAATTTAACATAATATACAAAGTCAAGCGTAAGTAAGGTAAGATATATAAAATTTTAATTTCTGTCAATTTTTTTTTTTAATCCCTGAAACCTTTTATTTTTGGTATAGGTATCGCTAATAAAATTTACGGTATTTTTATATTTTACAATTTAAACTAAACTTATATTCAAGGTAATTTATAAAAAAACACATGTTTAATATGTATCTTTTCCTTGGATAACCCTGTATATTTCCACCTTCGGCGCCGTAGCTGACACTCACAACAATTCATGTACTTAAAGCATTTTAAGAGTTAGGAACTGAGAGGAAATTGGTCTCAAAAATTTGTTGCTAGCTCACAGACCAACACTTCTTTTAACCATTTTCAAAACATTTTTTGCCATAAAAGTTTTTTAAAATGTTTTGCCAGTGGCGTTCAAACATGATTTGTATTAATTTTTTTTTAGGAAAAATAATACGCCACTGCATTTTCCTTGGATCAATATTGTTTTTAAAATATTCGTTTACTTTGAAAATAATTTGGTTTTATAATATTTTTAGTAGGTACGACGATCGGTTTTTGTTTGCCATTTTGATACACGGCAAAATCGCTAAAATCTGATATGGTGTTTTGTATGTAAAATTGGTTTTTGTCTTATTTGTATTAATAATGGTCAAAAACTTACATTACCACAACTGAAACCAA
Source organism: Listronotus bonariensis (assembly GCA_014170235.1). Lineage (NCBI taxonomy): Eukaryota > Metazoa > Arthropoda > Insecta > Coleoptera > Curculionidae > Listronotus > Listronotus bonariensis. The sequence goes on from JACEGR010005368.1 coordinate 67,797, forward strand.
ACCTAATTAAAAAAATAATCAGTAGTCATAATATTCATTAAGTAAAAAATGAACTTTATATACAAAACATCATATCAGATTTTTGCCATGCATTAAAACAGCTTTAATTTTTTTAAACCAAAACCATTGGTCGTCCGAAAAAATAACAGGGGCCAAATTAACTCCAAAGTAAAAAATAATTATCTTAAAAATAATATTGATTCAAAGAAAATGCTGTGGCATACCATTAAAAAAAAAATATTACAAATCTTAAAAACAACTTTTATTGCAAAAAAATGTAATGGTTAAAAAAAGTATACCAAATCTTGTGGAATCTGAAGTGATAGCAAAGTTATGATAAAAAAGGCATTTTTTTTCTTAAAACTTAAACATCTCTATATTAAAAATGAAGCATTTTCAAACATAATTTCATTTAAAATATTCTTTTATTTTCTTGCATTTTATACTGTAGTAAAAGGAATAAATAAACCTAAAAATACCCCTGTATATCACAATGGATTAATTTTTATAAACGACAAAATTCTGAATTTTCATAATTTACATCCAAAATTTGGCAGCCGGCCATGTAATCAAATGAGTTAACAGTTCTTTTGATCGAATCGAACTAAAGTAGTGCTTACGTTGCAATATTTAAAATTTGATATTGCTTGTAAGCTTGTTAACCCTTTTTTTCCTTTTAATATGTAAATATAGGCAGGAAGTACTTTTATATGTAACATTATTGATGGGTAAATAGCTGTTATTAAAAGAATTACGTTTTTAATTTTAAGCAAAATATATTTTGTTTATTCTTCACTCTTAATCAATTTTTATATTTTAACTTTCTCCTTTATGTATATTAAAAATTGGAGTAAAATTGTGTACTAATTAGTTTTGACACATAAGACCAGTTTTTTTAGGAGAACTTTTAGAAATTTTAAAATTTTTGTTCCATTTGTCCTCTTATAACACTGATCTTGGGCATATTGTACCAAAGTGACCACATTTTAGTAGTAGTAGTAGTAGTAAGAAATCAATCAGGACAACTGAAATTGGATGTACTTTTTTTCCAAAATATTTTTGAATAGTTAGTTAGGTAGTAGTTAGAAAAGGGTCCCTACCTTTTAAAATTAATTTACAAGAAGTTATTCTTGTACTCCAACGGTTTTTAAACAGCAAAATAAAAGGTTTTCAACGCCGCAACCAAATTAAAAAATAATCGTCTTTACACGCTGTCCAACCACAATTTAGAACTTTTCAAAAAATTGTGATATTTTTTAAAATGCGGGACATTCCTGGAAAACGCTCCATTCGACAAAGAAAGCTCATAAAATAAAATTGGTTGTAAAATAATTGGAAATTTTAAAAATAAGTTTTGTTTCTAAATAAAGCAATGGTGTTCCATATTTATTTTAAAAACTTCCAGTATACATCTTGTGCGGACGCCATTGGTAACAATAATTTTAAAAAATTCACATCAAAAAACCCTATTGGTGCTTAGTGGGTGCATATTAAATTTTATAAAAATATCCTTAAAAATTTTAAAGTTACGATAAGAAAACGATGTTTTTCTTAAAATTTTAACACCCTGTAGCTTAAAAAGTTTGACCTTCAGTACATATGTTTATATGAACTTTTATTCTAGTGTTAGCTAAGAAATCATGCTCTTATTTCAAATTTAATCTAATTTAAAATACCATTTATTTCTCTATTAAAATAATTATTAAAAAGTTTTATATCTAAGTATGTAAAATATCACATAAAAATAAAAAAAGTAGTTTATAAAACTTAATTAAATTTAATACTAAATATTTTGTAGTTTTAAAAATCGCAAACAATTAAATATATCTATTATTTTATTTTTCCAAACTCTTTATTATTTAAATGTTAAAAGAGTGCACTTTAATGTATTTTATTTAAATTGAAAGGCCTTTAATTTTGTAAAATATCAGCAGAGTTCCGCATAAAATTTATTTAATGTTGCTCGAGATATTCTGCATAAAAATCTAAATTTTTAATAAAGGTAAAACTAGCTCAGAAAATTTGGCTATATATATATGATTTTTGCACAGACTTAGAATAAAATTTGAAACATTAATATATAATATTTTTATAAAAAAGAAACTTTTGTGTGTCCAAACTTGCTTTTTCTTAGATACACGACGTTAAAGTTTAAAAAGTAAATTAGGCATTTTAATATCTTCGAAACGCTTTAACTGATTTGGATAAAATTTGGTATACCCATTAAATTTAGTGGAGCGCTTGTAAATTTCTACCCAGATTAAGATTATTGGGTCCAGTAGCGTCTTACTGGGCACCACAGCCAATATTATTAAGAGAAAAAGTATGCCACTGCCTTTTGATAAAGTTTTTATATATATTTTTTTGATTGTGCAATTTAAAATGCAAATTGTTAGTCACTGGTGTTTTCTGTTACTCTTACTTTAAAAAAAAGACACTTTAAGTCATATCCATTAACAGCATACAATAGAAAATAAAAAAAACAATTTTGACCTGACTTAATAAGAAAATACCGATTTCCGATAAAATGCACCTCTTTTTATTTATTTTAAGAAAAATAATTGTTAATATTCTATTATTCTATCGCCACGTTGTCTATGGGTATATTTTGGAAAAAATTTAAGCGGCTTTAATTTTTTTAAAACAAAGCTAGCGAAATATTTACGAGACAAAAAAGTTGCATTTTAAATGGCCTTATCGAAAAGAAATATAAAACTTTATAGAAAGTTAGTGGCGTACTCTATTTTTTAATAATATTGGTTTTGATGCCCACTAAGACGCCACTGGACCCAATAATCTTAATTTAGGTAGAACTTTACAAGTCTCTTATTTTATTAAATAAGTTTATCAAATTTTATCTAAATCGGTTAAAGGATTTTTAAGATACTTTTAAAATATCGACTTTTTAAAAACTTTAAAGCTCTGTATCTCAAAATGCAGAAAGTCCGGACATAGGTTTATATGAACTTGTTTTTCATAAAAAGATATAAAGAAATTACCCTCTTACATTATGTAACGCTGTTAGGAAAGACCCTGTATAATATAGTCTAAGATCCAAATAGAAAGCGAACTGCATCCATCGATTAACCGCATAAAAGCTATTTTATAATAAATGTAGTATTTAATTAAATGTTCTGCTACAAGGTTTTCTATTAAATATTGGTTTAGAACATATTTAATTTTAAAAAAATTGCTTTAAAATTTTTGAGGCAAAGGATAAAATTAATAGCAAATTAATTTTTTTAATCGAATAACCTCCTCCTGGTCAAGTATTGTGACAATACATCTGTTATTAAAAACATTATTTATAAAAAACAAAAACCAAAACAAAGTTTTAATGGCTTCTATCTTCAAAGTCATTTACTTATGAGATCATTGGCTGTCTCCTTCGTGGCGCAGTAAACAGATCAGAAGTCACCGGTTCAATTTCCAGCAGGGAAGACATATTTAGCTAGTAGGTATTTAAAAATAACGTCCGCAGTGACACCACCGCCTTGTCTAAAGGTGCTGTGAAATGCAAAATTGCATGTTTCAGTGTTTGAACAACGTTGACGTTAAACATCTAATAACCAGACACACACGGTACTCTGGTATTTAATTATATGCTTTCGTAAGATGTCAAATAAAACTGGCGTAGATAAAAACATTTAATAAAGAAAATCCAAGTTTTAAAAGTAAATCCCTTGTTGGTGTTTATAATTTTATTAGATATTATGGACTAAATTTCAAAAAGTTATCTATATTTTTTAAAAAACTATAGCCACTTATATTTTTCACTCCTAAATTTTTATGCCAAATTTTAGATGCATTTGATGATCAAAAAAAGGTTGATGTTTTTGCAAAATTTAAAATTTTTTTCGCAAATTTTAATTTCTTTTTGTTTTTTTGCAATAAAGTGTTCCTTCTAAGGCCACTGGCATCTGGAATAAATTTAATATGGGTCACATGTCCAAGTTTTTAGATATAGTAATATAAAAATTATATTTACGCCAGTGTGTGAAATAAGGTAAGTTGGGTTTTGCCTCAGAAAGTTGCATGGTAGCATTTCTTCGCTACTTTTAGAGTCACCCTTTATATAAAAAAGTTATATTTTTATTGCTTTATTTACAAAATATATAGGTTAGTTGTTTAAAAATCAGACACATTTTTTTTCAGAAAAACTTGTTTATGTGCCAATCGGGCCGCAACTGAAGTTAATTAACAAAGTTTAATTAAATCATAATGGGGCTTTTACTATTGTTAATAAAAGTGTAAAATTTTATCCATATTGAATAAAGAATATTTAAGATATTGACAAAAAACTGATATTTTTCAAAAGGTTTAATATTCTGTACTTTTATAAATTTAGGTATGGAATACGCCTTTTCTATTGCTATTATAAAAACACACCCCTTGTACACTGTACACAGAATATAAAAATAATTTTTAAGTGTATATTTGCATAATAAATTATAATAGTTTTTTTAATGTATTTTTCTGTAAATAATAAAATATTTTTTAACACACCCCTAAAAACTAAAGATAATACAAGCAATTACGGCTAGAAGTTATAGCTTATTGGGCCAAAACCAAAAAAATCTTTTAAAATTTAATGGTACATACATACATTTACCATTAATATTATAAAACTTGCTTAATTTAAAAATATCGTTAATTATAAAATCAAATTTGTTTATATACAAAAAAAACACTGTTGTAATTTTTATATCTTTTAAATTAATTAGTTTTAATTTTGTTCGACCACCAATAGGAAAAAAATGTTTTACATTAAAATGCTTTTTATTGAATAATAACTGTGTACAATAATTCAAAAGATAAATGAAAATGGTGTCACAGATACTACTAAAAATATATATTTTACCAACTTGTATTACAAAACTAGGGACATTTAAAACAACAGCAATTATTTTTATCACCTCATTATTTATATCCTTAAAAATCAACCCTCCTATTCTAAAATACCCTGTATTTTGTTTGGTCCCATATATTCAAGCACTTTAATTTACATGGTAATATGGTAAAATACAATACCGTAAGACATACCACATTAAACTTTGCTACGATGTCTAGTGAACCGGAGAACCTCAAATATGCTTCTACCGAGACAGTTTAGGTACACTTGCTTAGAAATGCAGCAAATTTCAAATTAGAGTCAGTCTTGACACAACAAATGTAATTTCGGGTAACAATCGAGAAGGTACATGAAACAATGAAAACTAACTACGTGGAGGTTAAACGCTTAATTTCTCCCATACAATTAAAATACATTTGGAATATTCTTGAGCTTAACTAAGTTTCAACAGTTTCTTACTTTGTATAATGTGTCCATTGACCTTTTGCATTTTTTTCTGAAATATAATAGGCATAATTTTAAGCGAATATATTAAAAAGAACCTAAAATTGTGTTGGTGTAAATCAAAAGTGCTATATCTATATCTATATTAATATATATAGACGTAAAGTTTACTTTGTTTGTGAGTTTGTGGGTTTGTTTGTAGCCGCTAGTTTTCGGAAGTACTGAACCTCCCATAAAAATTCTTTTACAATCAGAGAGCTACACTATTCAGGGGTGTTCTAGGCTATATTTTACTATGATTAAATAAAAAGTTTATACATTAACGTCCAACGAAGCGGTCACGGGTCTGTTATCTTGGATAAACTATAACTAAAATTCGATATTGTCATTACTATTCTCAATGGATTTTAATGCGGTTTTATTAGTAGATCGAATGATTCAAGAGGAAGGTTTATATGTATAATAATATCTAATAAATCATATAAAGAGTGTTTGAAAAAATAGTTTACATTTAAAATCCGATATTACTTAGCGGATTATAATGCGTTTTTTTTTATAGGTAGACTGATTCAAGAGGAAGGTTTATGTGTATAATCATGTCCAAGAAAAACATATACAGAGTGTTTTAAAACATAGTTTATATTTAAAACTCGATATTGACTTTACTAGTTGCAATTGTAAAAAATGTGTTTATAGGAATTGTGCACAGGTTTCTATAGTTTATAAAAAATAGAATTGCTACACAGGGTGGATGAAAAAATGTTATATATAAAAAAACCTTATAAATAAAATGCAGTCTAACTTGTGTAATTAAACCATCTAGAGCTTTAAAAAATTGATTAAATATAAATATATTGGCAAATAATGATTAGTATTTAAAAATATATATATATATACAGGAAATACCAATTTTTTTTAATTAAGTTTCTTATTACTATTTAACAGGTTTTAATGCGGTTTTTTTAATAGATAAAGTAATTTAAGAGAAAGGTTTCCATGTATATAATAATATTTTAAATCTCTAAGGTATGAAAAGGAAATTGTTTTACTGCAAA
>JACEGR010005369.1:0-74147 GCA_014170235.1 Listronotus bonariensis
GAAGCCCACCACACTTCTCGGATAAATGGAAGCCCGGTAATAGGGGCAGGGGACGAAGGTGTATATACAAAATATATTTTATGTATTATGTGAAGCCCGGAGATACGTCTAATCTAATACGAGTCCCATTTGTATAAATTGTATAGACCCCATGTATAATCCGAAGCCCTGCGGTGTTGCCAAAGAACACATATGTATAATTAATAAAGCCCGGAAATATGTCACATCTACTACGAGTCCCTTTTGTATAAAATGTATATACTCCAAATATTGTCCGAAGCCCAGTTGCGAGTTTGTTTACAGATTCTTTAGAGGTTATGTGTCGGTAAAAAACCAGTAAAACTTTAAGCCGTTTATTAAAACGACCAAGGTTAGTTTGCATCTATTAGGGTAAGGTGGTAGATCAAAATTGTATGTGTTGTATATAAAATGGAACGCAGCAAGTTTTTGTTAAAATTAGCTCAAGAAAATAAGTTGTCTTTTGTGACTGATCCAGGCGAAGTAGATGTTTCCATTTTATCTCATGAGCAAGAAAATAATGTTTCGGTAAGTACTAAGCAAAAGAAAAACCATTTGCTATTACGCTTATTTTGCACATACGATTTGTTGTCGTTGTCAAGGTGTTATAGAAGTTTAGTCGAGTCAATGAAGCCGTAAAACAGGCAATCGTTGGAAGTCCTCTATAACAGCTCCGATTTTGATCATTTTTGTTTTATTATTTTTATTTTTTTATATTATTTAAAATCAGAAACATCAATTTCTTTGAAGTCCTTGACACTGACAGCAATATTAAGATTTTACGGAAAGTTCAAAGGCCTGACCTCAGTTCAGTTGAACTGAGTTTAAACCTGCTTTGTACAACTGGGCCTATGAGTCGTAACAGACAATATAAAGGTGGTTTAAAACATTTTTAGTGGTTCTGAACATTCTATAATCATCTTATAATTTATTTTTGAAACTGTATATTCTAATTAAAACATTATTATAATAACTTTAAAAAATTATTTTTATTTTGTTCTTTTTAAGACTTCCTGAAGATATATACCAGACTGCAAAGGTTGCTAAAGTTCTAATGTTGCTCGAGAAAGGAAGGGAAAATGAGTTTAAAGGAAAAAGCTTAAATGAAATTGAAGTTGAGGGCGATGATGGTTCTGAATCAAGTGAGGACGAAACCAAACAAGAATATTTGAAAAACGCAGTTCCACATGTCAATAACAGGCCAGAAAGGAGCACTCTCGCAAATGGTAGTAATGCTTTCTCAGACAAAAATAAGCAAAACCTTTCTTCAGAAAAAAATGAGTCAGATATTGATACTCTAATTAATTGGAATACAAATTCTAATTCAAACGTTGCTAAAGAAGATAATTACTTAGAACCAGAAAGCTCTGATTCAGAAGAAGCTAATTTTTCGAAAAAATCAAAAAAAGAACAAAGTCCTAAGAAACAGACAAAGCGAGGTAAATGGCCAGATAATGAGAGAAAACTAGTATTAAACTACTTTAAAAAACACGTGCAACAAAAAATCGCATTAAAAAACACGAATGTGAAGAATATGTTAAACAAAATCGAGAAAAATAACAATTACCGATTGGGTAAAAATAAAAACATTAGTTTACAATTCGTATAGAAAGAAATAAAATTGTGTGTAACAGAGGCTAAGAACAAGTCATAAAATAGGCAGAGAGAAGCATGTTTCAGCTTATTGCCACATACAGACCTTCCTGGACACATTTTTGCGTATCTTAAAGAGTAGAAAATCTTACATAGCCTAATACACTGTGGTTAGGATTTCTTGGTTAAAACTGCTAATCACAACGAACTAAGACCTAAAGATAATAAATGCGATTTTATTATCTTTAGTGATTCAAAAGTAAGCGGCATCCTTTTGGAGACATAATCCTCACATAAAAATAAGACAAAATGTTTTTACTAACATGGGCCCGCAAACGCTTTGTTTCTGAGATACAGGGTGTTTAAAGTGAAAAATGCCTAATTCTGATTGGACTAAAAAAACGAAAGGAACTTTTTTTAATAAAACATATTTTCGTAATATCCAGTTAGCTTCTAACACAAAAAAATAAAATAGTCATTTTCGTTAGCCTCTAACGAAAATGACTATTGCTTTTTTGTGCTACTAACCGTTTTGGAGTAAAAAATAGATAGAAAAAATATGCATTTGCTTGGATCCAAAAGATACTCATAAATGATTTTTATTTTTACTCCAAAACCGTTCGTCGCACAGGAAAAAGTAAAAAATCATTTTGGTTAGAAACTAACTGAAGATTACAAAAGTTATTTTTATTTTGGAAAAAAGCAGTGGCTTAACGTTTTTTTAGCACAATCAAAATATGGCATTTTTACTTTTAAAACCATGTATCTTAGACAAGAAGCGTTTTCCGACACAAGATATTTGGAACTCTTTGTCTTATTTTTATGTAAGGATTATGCCCCCGAAAGGATGCCGCTTACTTTTGAATCACCCTGTATATCGAAAAGTGGCTAAACGTTAAATTATAACTGCTGACAAAGACTGTCTTATAAGTGTAGTCTAAGTGTTTTCAGTATTATTTTTGAATTAGGTTTTTACTTTAATTTAGGTTTTTAAGTTATACCACTTTTTAAATAAATTTTAACATTTGCAGGGTAATAAGCAAAAAAATATATTCAATTTGTCATGATTATTTTAAGTTGCATAATCAAGTATTTCAATGGAGTGCTTTGATTTTTTTACCATTTACCTATTATATTCTAAATAAAACTTTGTATAGAACAATTATTGTTTTTTTGGGACATCCTTTACAATACCAAAAATATAAATTACATTGCATTCCATTAAGAATGCTCGAAATTAGTATAATAATTAAGATTTACAACTTGGATTTAGTAGGTGATCTCATTGGAATCTTTAAACTTGGTACAAGTACTACAAATCAACATTTCTTACCTGATCGGTACCAAATTACCTTCATCGCTCACGCAGATAGTACTTTACTCTTGTCCAAAAGAATTTTGCTAGAACATTTAAATTTGGAAGTACCAATAATCAGTTTTGTTTTGAATCAAAACAAATTCAAAACAAAGCTGATTGCTTCAAAAGAAAAGGAAGTAACAAATTTTGTGTGCTTATTTTTGTGCATCTGTGCGAGCGACTAGTGCGATTTTGTACCGGTGGTATAAAACAAATATGTACAGGGTGTCCCATTTTGGGTACTTTTGCGGGGTATCTCCGTTATTTTTAACGTTAGCGTGGTGCGGTTTTCGCGACAGTTTGCTGCTTTTTGTGACATATTTAATGCCGCAAACAGAATTGAGATATCTTTTTTGCTTCTGAGATACAGGGTGAAAATGAAAATTTTCACTTTTTGAGGACTTTGCTCTATCACACGAATTAGATAAGTTAGAAAAAATGTAAAAACTGCCATGAATAGATAATTTTACACAGTGCAGTGCCGTAGTCAAAAGTTTTATTTAATGCACTATTTAGGAGATATGACCCAAACTTGCATCATTTTAAATGGAACACTCTGTATATTATGGTTGTAAAAAAGTATCCTTTTTATTACCTTTCCAACAATGTATCACACTTGCGTATCAAGTTGGTAGTTCTGGTACTTCCCATAAGATTGCCATGTGAGCAAGAGAGATATACCTTTCTCTTTTCCTCTTATGCAATTCTTATGGAAAGTACCAGAAATATTTGCATGATATGTAAGTGTGATACGTCTTTAAAAGGTAATAAACAGGACAATTTTTACGACCATAATAAACAGGAGTGTTTCATTTTAAAAAATGTAAGTTTGGGTCATATCTCCTAACCAATGCATTTAATAAAATTCTTGACTACGCCACTCAATTTTGGGCAAAATTATCTATTCATAGCAGTTTTAAATTTTTCTAACTAATATGATTCGTCGAGATAGAAGCAAGCCCTCAAAAGTGAATATTTTAATTTTTGCCCTGTATCTCAGAAACAAAAAAGGTATCTCAAATCTGTTTACGGCATTAAATGTATCACGAAAAATTAGCAAACTACCGCAAAACCGCATCACGCTAACTTAAAAATAACGGAGATACCCGGCAAAGGTACCCAAAATGGGACACCCTGTATTTTGTTAATTCTAAACATTTTTATTAATTCTTGTACATAGACCAATATAATTTAAAGGTTCCCAATAAAATTTATCTAATTTAAGTTGTAAACTTAAAATTATGCTAATTCTAAGTTATCAGCTCGGAAATATTTAAAAACAAATTGTTGCCTCCCGATGACGGACGGTGCCGTAAGTATCTAATTTTGCGCTAAAAATAACTAAAATAAAAATTAAGAAGGGCAAAACAATGTCATTAATATTAGTAAGGAAACTGTGGGTGAAGAAAGTAAAATCAAATTTTATGCTATACCTACGATTACTTTATAATAAAATATAGTAAATATTTTTAATTTTACTTTCTTTAAACATGGATTTAAATATCCACGAAGTTCCGGCTCACTTTATTAAAATTTTAAATCATCCATTTTGGTAGTTCTGATTATCTAAAATATTCTTTAAACTTACCAAATTAATCAAAAACAATAAACTCAAAGAATAAAGCGGCCGCAGAGGTTGCCAAATGGGTGGGATTCGTATAATCGATCAGGTATCTGCACTTCCTGGGGCCAAAAGAGTATATACGTTTAAACTACGTTTGCCCTCTGGCGGCAGATTGTAATAACTAAAAGTGTATATTTTGATATAAAAAACGGTAATATGAAGCCCGCCTGATATTCATAAAATGATACATACTGCGCCACGTACTGACAGAGGGTCTCCCAAAATTTTCTACAATGTAGCTCCCCCTGTATGTATACAGAAAAAAAAATACTAGGGCTTCCAAAAGATGTCGCTTGTATCAATTTTATTTAGGATACATGGAAAATTTTAGGAAGCCCGGAAACGGGCTTCGTAAAGTAGGGGTCGGGCTTCGGTCAAAAAATGTCACTTTATGCTATAATAATACTGTAAAACTTTGATTAGTGTTTTTTAATAAAAAAAAATATGGGGGTAACAACACCCTGTGTCACCCGGTATACCGGATCTGCTAATAACATTGCACATAGGCAATGTGAGGAAAAGAGACAGTCTAACTAAATACCGGCATGTAAACATGGGTGACTTGTTGTTTTGTTATTGCATTACTGGCCATACACCAAAACCTATTGCTTATGCAGTATTTTTATAACTTTTAGAGAGAGAAAAATAATTAACATTTTTCTTTAAGATTGTTCAACTATAAAGGAAATTTCCTAAAAGGTATCTGAATTCCTGCCGGCAATGCAGTGGTCGATTACCTAGGATTCTCTCACTTAGCGAAATTAAAAACTTTTTCTTCTGGCAGTAATTTGCTGTGCGCTAGTCGTCGGCTGTGAAAAATTAACTTAAGTAAGTCGGATTGTTTTCGTGACGTGGCCGCGTGTCGAAAGAACAATGTTGCCGGGTAGTACATAAAACTGAAGTAGAAAAATATAAAGGATCTTAGTGTTTTTCGAAAAAGCAAGCACCTGAATTTGAAATTATTATTTTTTAACTTATACGTCCTTTTACAAATTTTGATGTTTTCTTTGTCTTTGTGACATTTTCGGTAGGCTTATGCTGCCTAAATACCAAAGTACTGTGAGTGTCGGGTTATTAGATGTTTAACTTAACTTTTTTCTCTGTTCCGACAACGTTGTCCAAGCACTGAAAGATGCAATTTTTGCATTTCACAGCACCTTTTAGGCAACGCTATAGTGCCACCATGGACGTTATTTTTAACCAACTTAAAAAAAAGAGGTTCTCAATTCGCTTGTATGTTTTTTGTCTGTATGTTACGCGATTACTCCGGCGTTTGTGGACCGATTTCTTTTTTATTTGAAAGGGTGCACTTCCTCGGTGGGCCCATAAAAAACAAGTCTGGATAGACCTACTTTTTTTCTCTGTTGTTCGTGCGTCAAAGCTGCCTCTAGATAGGTATATGCTAAGGTAATAAAAAAAGGAAGGGGCGTATCCAAAATCTATAACTTTTGGGTTTAAGTTACCCTTTTCACTGAACCAAAAGAAGTACTAATAGTGTTTTTAGTGTACCTATGTTTACCGATTTAATAGTAATAATAATAAATTAAAAAGCAAAAATAAACCGACTTAAAAGACATTAATAAAACTCACTAAACAGTTCAAAATAATTAAAAAAATAATAATAAAAAGGTCTGGTTATAACATACGTACTAAACTACCCCAATGTTAACAGAAGCTAACAAAAGCAATCTGATCTGATCTGATTCTAACTTTTGTTTATATATATGTTACGCACAAATATCGAAAACGCTCATTGAGCGAAAATAACGCACACTACGCGTTATGGAAGAAGGTAAATGACCAAACACCGAAATTAAATAGTTTTTCGTTTTATAGTCATGAATTCATGACAGCATCGCGTTGTGTTTATTTTAGAAACAACCACAACGCGTTCTGTTCGTTTGAAGAACGACCATAAAACGATGAATTATTTATTACAAGAGACCACATAATACATAATACAATAACCGATATAGTCAAGATAAATATAACTGACTAAAAGCAAAAACGACTCACTCTGCTTGAAGTCAAACTAACAATTAAAGTACAAACGTGAAATGGTGCACCGCATTAAGGAGCTAGTTAAGACATGAAGAATCCGGTGTTCGGTCGATTTAAACCATCCATTTCGCGTTTTGGTCGCTTCTAAATGACCACGACGCGTTGCGGTCATAAGTTCACGACCATAAATCGGAAACTTATTTAATTTCGCTTATTGAACGTTTTCGATATTTGTGCGTAACATATATATATATATATATATATATATATATATATATATATATATATATATATATATATATATATATATATATATATATATATATATATATATATATTAATAAAACGTAAAGTTCTTTGGGCATATGGCTCATCAATGACTGTAAAAATTAATAAATAAACTAACTAATAAACATTTTTAACTTTCGCCATATACAACTAAATGGCGCACTTTTTTACCTACCACCTTTAACCTCTCGATGCTATGGCTGGTTGTTTTTAAATTTCTTGGTGAGATGGCACCGCTGTCTGTATTTATTAGTTCTGAACGACGGAAAGAATATTTACAGTCAGTCGGGGCTTCATCAAGGCGTCTAGCGACCTGAAGCGGTTTGACAAGTCTTAACGAAGACGAAACACGTGTCACCGTCTTGGTCGGGCCCGGGGTATTCCATTTTCTTTTGAGACTCCGTAATTTTTAAACAACCAACCATAGAAGCCGAATTCTTACAGGGTATTTTTTATTTATTAATTTTTACAATCATTGATGAGCCATATGCCCAAAGAACTTTACCTTTTATTAATGTATTTATATCAAGACTCAAGAACCATTCACTTTTATATTATATATATATATATATGCTTCCAATTTTTTCTTAAACCATTTTTATAATTACTTTTGTTTACTTTGTTTCTTGGGATTGAGGTTTTTTTATTAATAAAACAATAATTCTACATTTTTCTGACGTTTCGCCTTACATGCAAGGCTCTTTTAAATTTTTTCAATCCCAAGAAACAAAGTAAACAAAAGTAATTATATATATATATTATTTTTTTTTTCTTCAGTTTTATTTTGACAGCGGTGGCAGATTTGCCACCGAAACTTCGATTTTTAGTTCTCTGGTTACTTGTTTTAAATTTTTTGTGTTTTTTGAGGGGTTTTCTTTATTTTGATTTGGCGTGTACCCAAATAATTACCAATCAATCAGACTAATGTTATTCAAGAAGTTCTTTTAATGGTAATTTATTTTCTGTGTAAACTGGCAACACCGAAGCACTTTACACAGCAGAATAAAAAGTTCCTAATAACTTAATTAAAACCTTGGTTTTTAACTCGATTAAAGCACATCTTCCTTTCAAATGAATTATCTTGTCCGTATTCGTTATGTTAAACCAAGAAAAAACTTTGTAATCTTTTTTAGAAATTAACGATGGAAATTTTTCTTTTCACCTTAAATTTCATTATTATAATGAGCAAGACAGTATGTGGCATTATGTGGCGGGGACCGTAGTCAAAAGAAAAAGAAAAGGTAGACTTAATTAAAATAAAGGGTGGTTCAACTAAATCGCACGATGTTAAGTGTTAATAAAATAAAAAGTGTTCAGAGACTTCTCTTAATATTTTTTTATTAGTTTTAAAATTTAACAGTGCTTGGCAAATAAATTTATAAATTATTGAAAATTGATAGTAATAATGAATTCGGATGACTAAGAAATTTAAAAGGAATTTATACTGTTTTAGTATGATTTCTACAAAAAGTAAGTACAAAACAATTTTTTGAAATTAAATAATAAATGCATAGTTATGAAGAGAATAATTGTCTCTTAAAAATAAGAAGGCTATGATTTTTTGTTGTAATATAAAGGCTGTGCTGCAAAAATTAAAATTAATAGGTTTAGATAAATAAAACATGTATAAAATGGTATTTTGGGAAATTTTTATACGTTCGTAGAAAAATATAGTATGTAACACCATGCACGAAGTGCCTTTTAACACGCTTTTATTAATTTTTACCTCATGGGATTGCCGCACTCGCCTAATGGCTCGTGCTGTATCACTTAATGTACTTGTTACATAAATTACTATTTTGTTCATTTCAAAGACGGATTACATGGAATCGGCATATTTGACGACAATTTACGAAGAGAACTTTTTGTAGGAATTTAATTTTCTTTTAGAATGCGCATTGGTAAAATATTTGGATAAACATTTTACGAGTTTGCATAAAAAAATATTGTTGTCAAAAACCGTAGCTGCAAAGATCGACCTCTTATTATTATTAAGGGTCCAACCTTCACGATATTTTTTTATAACCTTAAAACAATATTTTTTTGGCCCTGTCTAAGACTACGTTTATATCGAATAATTGAAGCTAGCTTGAGTTAAAGCCGGCTTTTAAAAGTGGCTTAAAAAAGCGATATAAACGAGCATGGAAGTGACTTGAATCGTCCAAGCCAAGCCTAAAAATAAGTAGGATTGACTTCACTGAAGCCGGTTTAAAAACACTATAAACGATTCAAGTGGGATTAATAGCTGCCTAATTTCAGATAAATGCTTTCTCGAACTTCATCAGTGTCAATTTCATATATGATTTTGAAATTTTTATAAAAAATAAATTGAAAAACAGGTGAACAAACTTTAAAGACGCTCACTCCAACAACAGCACACAAAACGGGACGAATTAAAAGTGAGGTTTGACTTTCATTTTATCTCCACTGTGAAGTTGGATGCAAAATTGCAGCGTGCGTATGACGCTGGCCTGAAATGTGCTTAAGCTCGATTTTCAATCGACTTTCAAGCCACTGAAATAAACACGTAGACTTGAAATTTGCTTAAAAGCCGCTTGATTTTGAAGGCAGCTTTAACTATTCGATATAAACGTAGTCATACATACCAACTATTGGCCCCAAACACTCCCTTTATTTCATCAGAACAATATGAGGATTACCAAAAAGTATGCAAATAAATATATTCAAGTGAATTTATACTCTTGACATATCATAAATCTGATAATAGAAACATAAAATACATATATTATCCGGGTCGATATTGAAAAGAAGACATGGAAATCACTTAAGAAATTGGCACAAATCCATAAGAATATCATTTCCGAGTTTCCCATTTTTCCTTTGCGATTGTTTTCCACGTCCCACATATCCTAGAGATAGTTTAAGTACGTAGGAAAATGAGATCGTAAGTATCCGAAGAGCCCTTGGCAACGAACGTTGCGAGGGTATTTGGTCCATTTTTGTCTTTTTGGGCGATATAGACGATTTATTAGCGTTTCAAGCTATGAAATTCTAGAAAATGTTATGGAAAATATTCGCGTAGGTTAAGTTAATGTTGCCGGAGTTATTAAATTACATTTTAAGGTAGTTTGTGTGAATTATAGCTTAATATTATGTACGTGGATTTTGTTAGTTTAGTGATGCGTAAAGAAATAAAGGAAAGTGTGCCAGCTAGAAGTATACAAGATGTCCCAGAATAGGTAGGCAACCTTCGTGTTTCATTTACAGGGTGTTAGAAATTCGAGGAAAACCATTAGGATCTCGGAGGCAGTAAGAGATACAGGGTTGTTTAAATTGGGGCAAAGTTAGTGGGCTGTGGGGGATTTATCGCTTTTTATAGGGTACTTCCATGGCTTCTGCTCTGAAGAATTGTCGAGTATAGTTCCCTCCACTCACGGTTGCCAATAGAGAAACTCGTGGTTCCGCGCGTATGCATCCCTTATACGGTCCAACTGGACAGGCCCCGAACTTCTCACTTCTTGTATTGAATAATTTTTGTATGTCAGTTTAACATAGGCCTCCTCTAAATTTATGCTTTCTCTCTCTAATTATCGAAGATTATGGGACCCTCTACAATGCTGCAATAGTAATTTTTATTGTCGTAAAAAAATTTTTTTTCTAAAATGTTTTTTAGTGCTAATTGCAACAGATTAACCAAATTTAAACAAAATATTTGCACTTTTTTCCAAAAATAAAATTAAGAAATTCTATTTAACATTTTAAGAAAATTAAAACTTTTATATATTATAAAGAACTATTCTGCTCGTACACAATATAATAAAAGTTATTATAACTTTAAAAGAAATAAATTAATGAAATATTTAATATTAAGTTACTCACAATACAAAGGTTTCAATCTATAAACAAAGGTTCAGCAGCACATCTGTTGAAATTATTTTAATCCAATAAAATAAAATCTTAACAAGACGCCAGACGGGAACTGAGCCAATGGTTGCGTTTCAAAAATTAGTGTATTCCTTTTACCTTGTGGAACCGTTCCTGAACCGTTCTCTGAACTGTCAATAGTGTCAAGAACGGTTCTACAACTTGAAAAAAATGTCAAAAAATTGTAAAATGGAACACTTATGGTGTCGTTCTTGGTGATTCTGGAGCATAAAAAGGAATACAGCAAATGTGGTAAATAGTTTACCAAAAAATGTGGTAAACAGATTACCTAAAAACTTACTTACCAGTACCTACTTGTTAGAAAAACTAATTTTTTTTTTATTAAAAATGAAATGTCTCATGGACTTTAGAGTTTGACATTACTTTTGAAAAAATTAACTGGTAAAAGATACACCTATTTTTCGTCATAAAAATACCTCCTGTATCTCAAAAACAAAAACTCCGAACATATGTTTATAGGAACTTTCCTTCATAAAATGATATAAAAATCACTCTTTGAAGTTTCTGTACTGTAGATAGGAAATCACTTTGTATATTAATTTGGAAACAAGTCCTTCAACATACAGTTATTTTTGTGAAAATGTATTTTCTCATCAAGCAGGACATTTTATAAAAGACACTTTTTTGGTAAAGTTAATAATTAAAAAGCTTCCAATTTGGTAAGAACTTCCGAAGACACGCTGTATAAATTTAACGTCTTATCCCACAACACAGGTCTGCCTTCCACCAGTGATATAAAAAACGCAATATCAAGGTTACTATGCGCCATTCATGAAAAATAATTAAAAATAAATTCTGAAAAATATCACCTCAATCGTCTCTCAAGACACTTTATATACTAAGTACAAATCGGAAACCCGCAAGCGGGTGCACGTGTGTACGTGTCTATTTAGTATAATGTATCTCGAAGGATCGCGTGCCGTCTTTCTGGGTTGACCATCTGGGGCGGACGCGGGACGAAGTCCGTTCCGTCTCTCGCCCGGTTTTCGTTGCCCGGTTTTCCGTCTTCCGAAACTTCTCTTGACGTATGAAAGGTTTCATAACACTCTATAGACTTCGTTACGTTGGTCCGTCCCTGACTTTCCGTTTTCACCTTAATGTGAAATGGCGCTAAAACTTTATTCAATAAAAACTGATTATCATAGTCGTCCTTTAAGCGCACATATCTCAGTAAAGAGGATCTTTAGAAAAAAAGTGTATAGGAACTTATATTATTTTATTTATGTGTTCTCCATATGAATCCGAGAGATTACCCACAAAATTCCCGGACACCCTGTGGATGGAGCAACCTGTAATAATAAAAAAATACCGAGCATTCTAAGCAAAATTTGTATTTAATAATTTATTAGTTATTGAACAAAAATTAACCTTTTTTCGTTTAATGTGTTTATGTGACAGAAAAGGCGTGCAACTATGAATCGTTTTTAATCCTTAAAAATGTACAGCCGCCAAAACGTGTGTTGAAATAGAATTAAGAACACTGTTAAAATAAATGTAAATCATTTTAACCATTTATAAACGTGCTCAACTCTTATTTACCAAAAGAAAATGAAAAAATTCGCCGCTGCATTTTTATATCGCGGAAAAATAAAAAAAAATAAAAACGAGCAACAATACTTCATCCCAACGAGTCTACGTGATTTTCGTGCTTTGCGGCAGTTTAACAAAGATTGTTTTTATTTTTCATTTCTAGTCAGTGCAAAATGGCCTCGATTACTTAAAATTTTTGCTTGCTTTCAGTAAAAATTATAAAAATGGCAGCAAATAATTTGATTTTTGTGAGAAATGATAATAGGTTTTTGAAAAGACTGCTTAAGAGCCTAGAAGAAACAAATGCACTAGGCTGAACGCCCTGGCTTGTAAATTGACCATTATGTAATATTTCTCACGCACCAAGGATTTTATTATGGTACTATTATTTCTCTGTGTTCTTAAGAATAGCGTTTTGAGTGATCAACCTACGCTATTACAAGAGTTTATTAAAAAAATAAAGCTGTATTGATCGAAGCTAAACAGGATGTGTGATACAGAGTATGGTCGTAGCAGAGCATGAAAAATGCTTTTTAAAATGTGCTTTGCTATAATTTTACGCTGCAGCGATTAAATATGGTCAGTAACAAATTTCAGTAAATGAATAAGCATTATATACGCTTGCCTGAATAAACGCTAATCCCGCTAAACGGTAGTTCTATGAAAATTTTTATTACAAGGAACCTTTATAAGACAATGTTTACGGCAGGGCGTGTTTGTTTTTAATTATCTAAATACAACAACATTGAATCGTTGTTATTAAATCAATTGTAAAAAATCCTGACACTTGTTATCTTATCGTTATTTTTGTGTCGTTGGATATTCGACATTTTAAAAGGCACTTTTGAAAAGTTTGAGTGCAGAGACGCGAAAATAAAATGGCCAAAAGAGAACAAAAAGGAAATCGGAGAATTTGAAAAGGTGTTGAGCGGATGAAACTGCCGTTGTTTTAGAGATAAAAGCGATAAATAAAAAAGGGAAAGCTTGTCGTCGAGTTTCTTTAAAAGGTCTTTTTCGGCAAAAAGACATCATTAGGTGTTTATGTTTAATAAATAATTTCAATAAAGAAACTTGGTAATTTTGAAATGTCGCGACTAGATATATGAAAATGTAACTACGTAATACTTTTGTATCTTCCTTTTTTAACCCGTTCTTTAAAACTCTAAGGGTGAGCTTATAATGGTTTATGTTGGTTTGGGAATTTCTTGTTTGAAGACCTAATAAAATTTTACCTGACCCTTTTTTTTTTGGTTTGGTCACCTCGACAGAAATGCATAATTATTTCTTCTTGTTTGGTAGGTACCCTAAAGGTACTTTATTCTGGAGAAATGCTAAATAATATTTTGTTTAAATTTATGTTCCCAGGAAATAAATAAACTATTAAAAACCTCTTAATGAGTTAATAAAATCACCATTTTTGTCTAAATTTCTTAAACCTTTTTTTACTATGCTTTTCTGGAATCTTTATTTGTTAGAAATCCCCGAAATATACAAAAACCCAAATTACCTAAAAAATTACAAAAAAGAACCTTCAGAGATAATGTACAGGAAAAGATCATCCAATTTCGCCGTGTTTGTCGGACAAAAATTGCAATTTGCACTCGAATGCCTCCCGCGTCGATGCTCCAGTAAAAAACAGTATTTTCCGGAAAATATTGCGAAGGAAAATTGCGTTTTTCCGCCCGCAGACCACTCCCGGGGCATTCGAATGTGTGAAGTTATTCTGTAGTTGGAATTTCTTTAAGAAAATTCAACGGATTTCAGGTGCGTAGTAGTCATTTCTAAAAGGTTACGCATCAGAATAATAAAGAAAATTCTTAATGGCTTATAATGCATACTGATGGATTAGCAAGTTTATTCCTTATTAATAGTGTCCAATAGTAATTTCTCTCAATAAGTCGAGTTTAGAGCTACATCTATTTTACATGTAGATAGTCTAAGTATGCTCAACGTACCCCATAGGTGGGGGTAAGTTGAGCAAGGGTATGGGGCTAGTGTGAGCACTTAGAAAGTATAGTCAAATTATGGCTTAAATATTGATACATTTACAATAAAAATACATTTTGACAATTTTCCTTTATATATTATAATCTATACAGTGAGAAAACAACAAATCTCATTAATAAAACAGCAACATGTACGCTAGCTTAGGTTAACTATTGAATTTAATACCTAAGAATTCATCTTCTGATTTTTAAACTTTTTAAGCAGTTTTATTTTGCTTCTCTTAGTAATGCCTTCTGCATCTGTTAAAATTGCAGCTATTCTCTATCTTCTGTTTAATTTGGCTAATTTTCTTGGACCAGCCTTTGGGTATGGTCAGAACTATTTTCCAGAGAAATTTATAAGTTAGATAGGTCAGCTCGTTTTCTTTGTTGTTTGTACAAAGTTCGGGTTGCAGCCTCTTTTAAATCTTGAGCAGAGTCTAGTAAGTCTTACTGTTATAAGTCCATATCCTAAAAAAATAAAAAAATATTTTATACTTAAAACCGTGGGGTTAGTTGGGCAACTGTAGCTCAACTAACCCCAACCTGAAATTTTAAAGAAAAGTAAATTTACTAAAAACCGGTTGGAATTATATCCAAAATCTTTATACATATTAAAACTGCAATAAATTTACTTAAGATTAACACTTACCTGATTGACGACGGAATACATTTAACTATCACAGATAAAAATTTTCGGCTTGCAATTATTTTACTTCTTTAATCACAAAAGAAACAATGTGCACGGATACTTTTCTCGATCGCCGCGTCACCACTAGTGGTCGCACAATGAGTTCCCTCGCGCAACCCTTCTTTATGCTATTTGATGCTTTCGCGTGCGGTCGATATAGTTTTTGAGATATTTTAATTGCCTCAACTTACTCTCTAGACCAAAAAAATTCGTAAAAAAATCTTCGGGATTCATTGGGATTGCACGGTACCCATTGCTTGAAATTTCTTTACAGTAGGATCTAAAACTAGAAACTTCAAGATTTTAAATATTTTTTTTAAATTTCGGTATGATAACTTTTTAATGAGAATATAGCTACTTAAAAAAACGTTGAGTCTTTTTTTTTCTATCTTTTAATTTTTTCCACTAGTGTATTTTTTATTTCAAGTTTTTTTGTATCAGGGGCGAGGTTATTTCGTGTACAAGTAGAGTTGGGACACCCTGTATACTCACATAATTTGCCCCACCTAAACAGAATCACCGACCGCGCCTTCTAGCGAATAATTAGAACATTGTTTTTGGTGTAAATTGTCATGCCTCGCATTTTACCCTTAAGTTTAACAAAATGTAAATTTCAAACTTTTTAAAGTCGGAGTTTAGTGTAAAGAAGCGTCATCAGCATGAATCTCCAAACATAATTAAGCTCCACCAGAAAACACTTGTCTCTGACTCGGGAAGAGGATTATGAAATGCTTGTTTCAGAAGTGACTTTAATACCCACTTCTGAATTAAACTGTCTAGGTATAATATTTTTTGAGAACCGTCAGGAAAATTTACAAAAATTTTAGTAAAATAATTACATAATTTCTTTAAGTCTTGATGGAAATAAGAACAGTATTTACTTATTTTTATAAAAACAACTTTTGCTTTTAATATAAGTAATTAATGGTACAAATGGGAAATGATACATTAGAGGCTCGCTGCGGAAAAGAGCCAAGGATCTACTCAATTAAAATAATTACACAATTTTTTTAATGGAAATAAGAACAATATTTCCTAAATTAAAAAAAAAAGAGCTTTTGCTTTTATATGAAGTAATTAATGGTATTTATGGGAAATCGTAAGTCAGAGGATTATGCGCAAAAAGTGCCAGGTTCCTACTCCAGAATAAGTAGGAATATCGGAGCTGCAGATTATGTGGAGCAGAGACCGGAAACAGTAGTCCATATGCCGACAGAGTCAGAACATTGGATCACAAAAGACAAACTTTGGGGATTTTTAGAGTGCCCCAGTTTCATGCGGTACACACCCAGAAGACCTACACCGCTTTTTCTTCAAGGAAACTAGGGTACTGGAGTGAATATAATAAAACGGAGAAGTATGGTACAATCAGGCCTTTGAACTGCCGTACTACCGGATATCAAAATGGCACTCTGAGAGAGAAAAAAGTTCCACCGAAACTGTTGGAATATAAGTGAAATTGTAAAATCAGAAAGTTGTTGTTCCATTATTAAAAACCTTATATTTTATCAAAACGAAAATATTATTGTCTTTTCTTTGGTTTCAGCGATATCTAAGGAGGAGGCGGAAGAACACAACCACCATCACGGAAAATTACCATACAACGGCTACAGTGACGAGTTCCTAGATCGACTGGAGCCCAGCAGAACATTCCGCGGGAAAAGGTGATATTAGATATGGTAAGTTATTTTCCTTAATACAATCTTTAGCATACGTTAAGGGGGCAAATTATTTAACATGAATTTTATAGTTTTTGTAATCCCTCTCTGCCCCTTTTTTTCACATGTTATGATTTTAGGAGTGACCCCACAAAGATTGGGTGACACACTGAACCCATTTCGGTATACCATGACATCGACATAGCATTCGCTTTGTCTGAACACAAATAAGAAAACATTTAATATGTCAACATTGTTGTTGTTTATTAAAGTATGGTTGGTTTGGTTAATTTAAAGGCTGGCTTAATCATCCAACCATGTTTGCAGTCAGCCTGTTGGCATATTCTACACCCCTAACTCCTTGTTACAGAAGTCCGCTGCTTATTATCAGGTCTTAGTGATTTCTGACAGGATGTTCATGCGGAAAAGAATCTCTCCCACTATGTATGTTTTCAACACTTATGTGTCTTTTGCTTGTCAAGTTAGCTTTTGCAGTTGTAGATATGTTTGATACTGTTTCCTCTTCTTCCTCACAAAGCCTGCATGTTATGGGACCATTGTAGATGCTTGTTTTTGCAAGCATTTCCTAAGATGACAGTGGCCACCATCCAAAAGTCCTACTACTTGCCTTGACTGAGAACGCCCCAGTTGGAAAACCTTAGTTTTTAATTTCTTGGAATGATGGAAGAATCGCCTAGGGTCTCCTCGCATTTCTTTGGCCAGGTGATGTATGCCAACGATCTAAATGTTGTTGGGACCATCTGATTATTGTTGTTTTTATCACCTGTATAGACAGTCCGTGTACTGAGGTAATTCTAACCTAAAGATTAAAGGCAGCATATATTTGTGTTAGCATAGTGCTCTCACAATCTCCGTCCCCGCTTGCCGCTTGACGCTTGCTATCGTGGCCGGAGCCTTAACGTGTAACATAATTTCAGGATGTCTCTTGTGGCTCTCTCACAAATTTGTTCTAAATAGTAATGTTACCAAGTGAACCGCAATATTTTAATTATTAAACACAAAATTTGGGTTAAACCATAGGAATACTTTTATTGGGAAAGTAAACTCACCCCGTATTATCGAATTTCCTGGTAACTTCTTTAGCTTAGAAGGCTCTATTCTAGTTTGTTGTTCGGTTTGATTAATACCCCCAGATCAAAAGTTTTTGTGGGGAAAAATGTGTAGGTTATAATTTTCGTGTTTACTTGTTTTGAGAACTTTGATGAATGGGAAAAGTTTTTCTTGGAAAATATCAATTATTTAGGGAAAACTTTTTCTAGCCATAAGGTGGGCGCGTATACCTTACATAATCATAAATGATTGGGGTAATTCATATAAAATGTGTGCACTAGACTGGGCAAAAAAATAAATATGTCTTTTATCAAACTCTACTGTGATCACTCTTGATAAAAAATAATTATTAAAGTTACGCCCTAAATATTAATATTAAGAGGTCTATCATGGCAACTAACAGTTTTTTTAACACAATCTTTATATACAGGGTGTTCATTTAAAAACTTTCCACTCAAGTTATCTTCGAAACGAGACAGATTTGAGAAAAACACGTCAAGATATTTATTGAGGGGAACGTTTTTACAAAGAATATGGCGCCCTTGTAACCTTAACCACCAGGACCACCACCCCCAAAATTCTTAAATGAGAAGGCGGGTCGAGTGATACATCATTTTAAAGCTCCTGACGAGTACGTTATAACCCTAGAATATGAAGTCAATATCTTCACCTATTACAAAATGGCGGTACTCTAAAAATTACGTAAATACCTGATTTGGATGGTCATATTTCCAAAACTAATAAAGTTAGATGTACCTAATGTGGTGTTTTCTTGAAGCTCTTTTAAAGGTCTCTTTTAATGGTAATACTGGTAGTAATATACAGGGTAGAAGAAAAAGTACATTTTTTTATTTAAAAACCCTGTATATTATTTTACCATTAAAAAGATCTTTAAATGAGCTTTAAGAAAATACCACATTAAGTACATCTAACTTTATTAGTTTCGGAAATATGACCATCCAAATCAGGTATGTAGGTAATTTTTAAAGTACCGCCATTTTCTAATAGGTGAAGATATTGACTTCATATTCTAGGTTTATAAAGTACTCGTCAGGAGCTTTAAAATGATGTATCACTCGACCCGCCTCTCATTTAAGAATTTTGGGGTGGTGGCCCTGGTGGTTAAGGGGTTAAAGGGGCGTCGTCCAATTTTTTGTAAAAACGTTCCCCCTCAATAAATATCTTGACGTGTTTCGGCGATTTTCTCAAATCTGTCTCGTTTCGAAGATAACTTGATGGAAAGTTTTAAATGAACGACTCGGAAATCGTTGATCTGAAAATGTTACCAACGCATATTCTTAAGGAAAATTAAATTCCCTACAAAAAAGCTATCTTCGTAAATCTCATCAATAAGCCGTGTTATGTAATCGGGTTTAAACATAAAACTATTTTTTTAATTTTGTGTTTTGAGTTTATATTTTTGTTACTACTTCAAATATTAATATTTGAATAAATCCAATATATATTTTTAAAGGAAATTTGATGCGCTAAAAAAAATTCTAACATTTTTTAATAAATTCACCCCTTCAAAAGTAATTCGCCCTTGAAGTTGAATCCAAAAGAAGTTTATCGTTTTCTGTTTGCGTCACATATCTTCTGAAGGAGTGAATTTATTGAAATATGTCGAAAGTTCTTTTTGTAGCGCATCAAATTTTCTTTAAAAATATGCATTTTTTTAAAGATATTTGCTGCGCACTCAGCCAGCGTTGGCATTGTACGCAGATCTCATTTATAGGGGGATATCCTTTAGAGTGTCGGTACTTTGTCCAGGTCGATGCTATGTGCCAACTGTAGCATTCGTCCTAGGTCCAGTCCCGCAAGGTTTAGTGATTCGGATTCAATTTTGTAGGTTCCAAATATGTCCTCTCGTGGACCCTCTAGACCCCTACATTCCATAATCACGTGAAAAGGGGTTTCATCCCCATTTCCGCACCACCTGCAGATGTAATCTGCTACCAGACCCAATCTGGCTAGGTGCTTTTAGTATACCAGTGTCCAGATACCAGGCCTGTAAGAGTCCTCAGCTGAGTTCTACTCATGCCCAGTAATCTGGATGCAAGGTCCTGAGAGGGACCCTTAAGCATTGCCCTGGTATGCATTATCTTTGTCTCCGATGACCACAGTTCCTCAAACTTTCTTTTGGTCCAATCCTTGGCCCAGCGCTTGAGGACCCCACCGGACATTCCCGAGGGGCAGGGTACTGCCAGGTTTGGGTTATTGCTATTCGCTACCGCCAGTCTATCCGTTGCCTCGTTTCCTTTGATACCAGTGTGTCCTGGTACCCATATATACCAGATTGATCGTATTGGACTCTGCTAATGTATTGATTTTTGTAGTAGTAACAAATATTCAAACTAAAAAAATCAAAATTGAAAAAATAGTTTAATGTTCAAAATCCCATTAAATGGAAACAGCTTATTTGACCACAATTTACGAAAAGAGCTTTTTGTAGGGAATTTATTTTCTTTAAGAATGTGTGTTGGTAAAATTTTTCAGACCTACAATTTGAGAGTTTGCATAAAAAAAAAAAAGAGTGTTGCCAAAGAAAGTGTTTCAATTCTCTCAGTTCTTTGTAAAGTAATGGAAAAACTAATTAATTCTCAAATTCTTAAGTACTTAGAAAAACACAAAATTTTTGCATGACAGGCAGTATGGATTTCGCCACAAAAGATCTACAGCAGATCTTCTTTCCTTCACGTATCACACTGCTGGAATAAGTCTCTTCGGGATTTCTAGGTGAGTCCCAGATCGTTGCTCTTGATATATCTCAAAGCTTTTGACTTCCAGGTCTGGCATGCCGCACTTCTTAATAAACTTCCCTCCTATGGTCTTTCAACTAAACTCTGTACTTGGCTCTCTAGTTATCTATCTGATCGTCGTATATCAGTTGTGCTGGACGGCCATTCTTCATGCTTTCACCAAATGCTGGGTCCCTCAAGGCTCAGTTCTGGCACCAACATTGTTTCTTCTTCACATCAACGACCTTCTCTCGTCCACAACTAATTCCATTCATAGTTTCGCCGACGATAGTACCCTTCACTCGTTTTCAGGTTCCTAAACCCATCACTAAACCTGACTTGGAGAAGAAACGCAAACGATGCAGATATCTCTTTCGCAGGATCTTAATTTAATATTGGATTGGGGCGCTAAAAATCTCGTCCATTTTAATGCATCCAAAACACAATCATGTTCCTTTGTCGCGAAAGAGTCATCAAACGCTTACTCATCCTCTACTTATGAGCGGCCAAGTTTTTACAGAGCAAAGACACCTTTATCTTGTGGGCGTCACATTTGAAAGTAACCTTAACTGGCATAAACACATTGTATCTATACCCACGGCAGCTTCAAAAGCTTGAAAGTTTCTCTTTCGAGCCAAAAGTATTTTCCCCTTCTAATTTATACACTTTATATGTGTCCCAAATCGACCTCCTTGGAATATTGTTCTCATATCTGGGGCATGGCGTCCCCCACAACCTTAAGCATTGCGGATTCTATTCAAAGGAAGAGCTATTCGTCTCGTGTGATCCTTCACTTACAGAAAGGCTTCCCTCTCTTGCACATCAGCGTGAGGTTATCGCTTTTATCCGGTACTTCCATGGCTTCTGCTCTGAAGAATTGTCCAGTATAGTTCAGCTTCACTTACGGTTCCCAACAGAGAAACTCGTGGATCCGCATGCATCCTATACGGTCCAGTGGGCCCCTTCCACTTTTTGTTCGTTCTTTTATCTAGAGTTTCTAGGTTGTGGAACCTGCTGCCCGCGGAGGTCTTTCCTTCCCCCAAATATTCAAGTATTTAAATCCGTGTCAACAAACTCCCTCTTACCCGCTTAAGACACCCACGGTACGTTGGTATTTAGGCTTTTAGCCTTCGTGGTTTGTCCAAAAAAAAAAAAAAAAAAAAAAAAGAAACTGTTAGTTGCGATAATGGACCTATTAATATTAATATTAAATAAAATAATTGTGTTTTTTATGGGCCAGTCTATTGTGCACCCAGTAGAAAAATTGCTGTTATAAAGAACGGAATAAAAGTTTGTATAATATGGCTGTAATCCGCATTGTACTGTTTTTTTTTATGATTTTGTATCCTAATGACACCTACTAAGTTGCCTTCGACTAATTCATTTTACGAACAAAAAAAACTATCAAATTAAAAAGTTTGCGAGTAACTTTATTAGTATCCCATACAATAAAACTTTTCCAAGAATTTTCCTCGGGGAAAAAGAGAAAATTCTTCCTGATAATTGGTAGCGAGACATCACGCCATTTGATTTATATTAATGTGGTTTTCGGCAAAAAACGAAGAGAAAACGCAAGTTGTTAATAGTTAATATGTTTTATGCGATGGAAGAGAATCAACGACCACAATAAATTGTTTTAAGAGGCCTATTACTTGGAAATTACGGACATTTATTTAGTTTTTAAATTAAAAAGTAATATTTGGTGATTTATTTAAAAATGTATATTAAAAAAAATTAAAGAAATTAGATTTTTCAGTTCAAAACGTCGGTGTCGCATGTACCATATAATTTAGTCAAATGGTTCACAGGCAATGCGTGGAATAGAGACGGTGAAAAATCACTGATTTCGATGGATTGCCAATATTATTACATGGGCGAAAAATGGGTTTGTACGCAAGCAAATCAAGGGTGAACGCGCCTGGCTCCAAACAGATTATCCGGATTATCGGAAAGAATGTGTCGACGGCGTCCTGGTTTTCTGTTGGAAGAACGGTAGCTTATGAGCGTCACGTTCAGACCGCGGACGGAGGGTACGGGGTGCCGGTGTTTGTAATTTGTCACGGCTTCAAAGTGCGCATGTTCGTCCACCCGTCCATTTGTTTACTGCGCGAGGTCGTAAAAATCCGAAAAATGCTTCTTGCCACTGCGGATCTAAATGTAGGTTATCTATGTGAAAAATACACTAAAGGAAGCAAATGGTTCAGTTCTGAATATATTTCTAGCTTTATAACACACATTTAGTATATTTAGACCCGGTCGTATCTGCGATAATGTATCAAAAAATTATTCTCAAAATTTTTTTTTGCAGGATCAGGTTCAGAATTAAACACTGATTACGACGGTCCAAGATGCCAGCTGAAACTTTGATCAAACTTTTTTCGACCGCAATTGTTTTGCCACGTAAGAAAAAAATGGCATCAATTAAAATTTTATTCCATTTTTTTTACTAATTTTCCATCGAAAACGACTCTACATTTTTTCTTAAAAATTAATATTTAATAGAATTTATGGTTTCGTCCGTTACTTTGTGACCGTACATTTTAAATTAATTAAATAAATCAAAAATATACTTTGTTCATAGTCACTTTAATTGAATGTTTAGCCGTGACAGCTGTCTCGTAGTACAACTACACGTACGTTTGAAAATGTAGTTGTACTACGAAACAGCTGTCACGGCTAAACATTCAATTAAAGTGACTATGAACAAAGTATATTTTTGTTTTATTTTATTAATATTTAATAAGTTAAATTCGTTAACAACTGTAGAGTAAGCAATTTGACAATTTTGAATTCATAGATATTGTTTTTGTTTTTTAAGCAAAGTGTATTTTCGTGTTTTTAATCCTCAAAAACCTTTTCACTGTTTCTGTATGTTATGGTCTCCATATAAACAGCACCCAGATTGGCCTGGTGTATTCTAAGGTTGCCACGACAACTACCTTATGTTAAATGTAAACCATTTTTTTAAACACTCAATATGTTTTTTTTTATAATATTATACATATAAACCTTTCTCTTGAATTACTCTATCTATTAAAAAAAACGCATTAAAATCCGCTGAGAATAGTAACGCCAATATCGAATTTTAAATGTAAACTATGTTTTTAAACACTCTGTATATGTTGTATTTTTGTTATTATTATACATATAAACCTTCCTCTTGAATCACTCTATCTATTAAAAAACCGCATCAAAATCCGTTAAGAATAGTAACGTCAATATCGAATTTTAAATGTAAACTATGTTTTTAAACACTCTGTATATGTTTTATTTTTTGTTAATATTATACATATAAACCTTTCTCTTAAATCAATCTATCTATTTAAAAAAACGCATCAAAATCCGTCAACGTCAATATCGAATTTTAAGTGTAAACTATTTTTTTAAAAACTCTGTATATGCTTTTCTTGGATAACACAAAACCTCCTTCCCACGTATTTGAAAAGGGTCCTCACGCTTCAATTCCATCATCAGCCTCACCCCTCGGACCAACCTTGGGGACCTCAATTAATGCCCATATTTGCCATTAGACATGTATGAAACACTATAAAATAGAAAGGATGTCGCATCCAAGGGGGTGGCCATGCCCCCCTAGTGACCGCCCCTGGGGTAATATCTTGAAACTCCTGTTTAATCATAGTAAAATATAGCCTATAACAATCCTGAATAGTGTAGCTTTCTGATTGTGAAAGAATTTTTGCGGTAGTTTTCAGTACTAAGCCGCTAAGTAAGATTAGCGGCTACAAACCCACGAACTCACAAAGTTACAAATTTTACCTCTTTATATATCAGTATAGATTTATGGGGTTACTTGACGTACTGACGGTAGTGTACTTCTGAAGATAAGCGGCTACTAACAAACAAAACCACGTAAAAAAGTTAAGCAAACTTTACCTCTTTATATATTAGTATAGATTTAAATGGTTAAGTTTGGCCTAATTGCTCATTTTTAATTGTTTAAAGGAATATAACTTAATAAAAATAATAATTTTTTCGAAAAAAATGTAGAGTCGTTTTCAGTGGAAAATTAGATAATGTTTTTGAAAAAAATTTTTGATGCATTGGCGCCCATACGTCTAATTAATAATCTTGTGATTCGAGATAGCAACCTTAAACGCCGTTATTATTATCCTTGTCTAAAAAATAGCAACACTACGAATTTTTTAAAAATCCATATACAGAAACTAGCAATAACTTTTTTTTTTGTAAAACTTAGTTTATCACCTGTATGAAAATGGAGAAATTTACAGAAATCGACTTCTCGGAAAATTAAATGACTCCAAGATGATAATCATTTAACATAGAGACAGTTGAGTAATCTAATCTACGAGCCTGCAAGACAGAGCCTAAAGGATAATAATAATCCTTCAAAGGAACTTCCGCGGCCTTAATTGGCGACATTAATTCCCGTCTGGAGTTTCCCGGGACGAAAATAGCAACTGGGAAAAGGTGGGGTTTAAGGCAGCTCAGGTGGATTTGGGATTTATCTACAAACATAAAAAAATTAAAAGTCAAAATATGTTACTTTTCAATACAGTGAATTTTTTTGTAGTCCTTCATTCAATCACGGGCAACAATACAGGGTGTCCACTAGTTGATGGTACACAGAAAAATTAGTATGTATGTAGGTAAATTTTGATTGACATTGATGAAAACTTTGATGTCTCATTGGTGCCTTAACGGGTGAGTGTTTATCGACTTTAATAAAGAGTACCTTATTTTTTAAGTTTTTGATTGTCTATAAATACGCGCCCCCAGCTTTGCGATATCTGTCAAAATAAAAAGTTGTGATGTAAATAAATTTTAAGTTTTAGGTAAAGTTCCTCTGGCGGTATTTTAAAAAAAGTACTTTTGTCTTAAAATTTTAGAATCTGCAAGCTCGATTTGTGTGCCAAATATCAACTGGATTGGTTAAAAAAATAAGATGCAATATGGCGAAAAAACCAAAATAAAAGATTGAACTTTGACGGCTTGTAACTCGAAAACAAATGTGTCGGCATTTTAGCACGTGGCGTGAACGAGCTATCGGGCACGAGTACAGCTTTCACGTAGGTATCTCAAACAGTGTTTAGAAGAAGTGAAGCCTATAACTTTCTGGGTGATGGCTGACTCCATCTCGTGCGACCACGATACAGATGGCGTCAAACAATTTCAGCGAGGGCTCAGTTTTCTGCTTGAAGACGCCTCACGCTCAGTGGTCGACCGTGTGAAGTAGCTACCCAGAAAACATATCTGCCGTCCAAAAGCTATAGAAACAAACCGACAATTACCTACGACAGTTAGAAGAGACATTGAACATAAGTTTAGCAACATTACGCACGATCATACATGAGCACTTGGGTTTTAGAAAATTCTGTACTCTTGGGTTCCACACAAGTTAACTCCCGAGCAGCAGACACAAAGAGTGAATTGGTGTAAAAAAATGATGTCCAAATTCGAGGAGGGTAAATCTAAAGACATAGTGTTCGATCGTCACGGGAGATGAAACTTATCTTTATTATTACGACGTCCCAACTAAACAACAGAATAAGATATGGGTTCTCGAAGGTGAAGAAACTCCGACCGAAGTTCGCAAATCAAGACCTGTAAAAAATAATGATAGTTGTTTTCTTTGGTTCAAGAGGAATAATTGAACGTGTTGTGCTTCGAGAACAGAAGACCGTAAATGCTCTCTGGTACACTACAGTATGCCTTTCAAAACTTATAGAAAAGTTAAGAGTGATTCGCCCAAACTCGCAACTCGATAGCTGGTACATTCATCATGACAATTCCCCACCTCATCGAGCTGAACTTACCAGTCAATTTTTGACAGATGCAGGCTTGAGACTTTTGGAACATCCGCCTTATAGCCCCTGACTTGGCGCCGTGTGACTTTGGGTTGTTTCCTTTGTCAAGAGCCAACTGAAAGGACCAAAGTTTAAAACTGAAGACGCGCTACTGGAGGCCTGGGATAAAATATGCGCTGAAATTTCAAATGAAAAGTGGAAAGCTATTTTCAGTGACTGGTTGGTTAGAATGGAAAAGTGTATGCAATGTGGTGAAAACTATTTTGAAAAAATCAAATAAATGTTATAACTATTTTCGATATTAGCAAAAATACAGGTACTTCACTCTTGAGCAAAAATCATATTTTTGGCCAAACCTCGTAAAGGACTAACACCCGTACAATATATATCTGATGGTTGATTTGTAGGTTTTAAATTATGCAGAGCTTTTTATAAAGAATAACTTTTTTCGTAAAATTAGTAATGAAGAAAGTTTCCCATATGACGCCAGCTTACGTAGACACCCTGTATGCTACATGTGCGGACATTTTTTAAGATGTAAGAACAGCATTTTTACATTTGATTATGCAGCTAAAACTAAAAGTTCTTAATTTTAAAAACTCAATATTTTCATACTTTGCAACAAAATCTCATTAAAAGTTTTCGCTCAACAACAAATAAGCTTTCTCGAAAATGTTTTTCTTCGAGAACTAATTACCGGCTCTTACAGGATCAATTTCTCTTTCAGCACCGTTTTCGATCAGTGCCAATTAATTAGTTATTATTAAGTAACTTGAAAACTGAAAAAGAGCTTTATTCTTTTTCAAAAAATATTTTTAGACTTAAAAATTACCATTAATTAAGTGTTTGCCCGAAGGAGTTATTTCGCTAATTGATATTATTTTTTTGTTATTTGCGCAGATAACTGTATATAAATTCCTCTTGTTCAAGAAATGCTATGCTATTATTGTTATATCCATCGATATTTCATTTGTTTACCTTTGTCAAAAGCGCCGCAGGTTTTAGTATAGATGTATTAGGTTTTGTCATACAAATAATTTAATTTAACTGTTTTTACGTAAATGTTCTTAAAAATAAATAGAAATTCATTTATTCACATATATTTTTACGTAGCCAACTGCCTATCGTCCTAAAACAACCGCAAAACATATTATTGGGTAAAAATCAATATTAGCCGATATCATTTTACCCATATTTGACCGAACTAATATCTTTCCCCCGATGGCTTCGTTGTGGTTTCATAAATATGTTCAACGAGGTTTCGTAAATAGAAAAAAAAGGAAACGGTCAGTGTCTGTCTTTATCTAATAGCTCTATTTAAAGAGATGAAGGAATGTTCTGGTTAGTTCAGGCGTATTAAATGATGTGAATTGTTTTTGCCATGTCCGTGCCGGCGCTAATACTGGGTTGGACTCGGGTTTGCTTCAGACGCAAATCTCGATTGTGCGGGAAGTAGTTTTGGTTCATTTATAATATGACTTTAATTAAAAATTTCTTTTCTCCCATAACTTTTGTCCAAAAATTGTATACCTGGTAAATATCGATACGAGCAACCGTTTATGAGATATTTCAGATTACAAGTTTTATACCACACAAAATAAATCCCTCACGCTTTATCTGGGCCACCCAGATTTTTCCCAAAGCTTTATAAAAAATGCTACCACCAATTCCTTGGACCAAATTCAACGATCTAATGCAATTTACCTTAGTCAAAAAAGTTGATCGTTTGCGAGATACAGAGTGTCAAATTGTCTATTTATTTTTTTTTTAAATGGACACTCTGTATCTCGTAAACGATTAACCTTTCGACTTTGGTAAATTGCATTAGATCGTTGTATTTTGGCCCAATGATTTTGTGGTAGCATTTTTATATAGCTTTGGAAAATATCCAGGTGGCCCAGATAAAGCGTGAGGGATTTATTTTGTGTGATATAAAACGTTTAATTTAAAATATCTCATAAACGGTTGCTCGTATCGATATTTACCGAGTATACCTTGTTTAGACAAATATTAAAGGAGATTGTTTTTTTAATAAAGTCATATAATACAGGAGCACCAAAAAGTTATGGTTTTTAAAAAAGCAAAGCACTGCAGATTGCTCCCTCTATTTTTATAGGAAAAATAAGGGCAGCTTACGATTCCCAACCCTAAAAACTTCCCAATACCAAATTTGGTCAAAAATGTTTAATGTTAAAGAATATATTTAAAAATAACCAAAATTAAATTAAAGCTTTGACACCCTGTATCTTCCAAAACGGTTAACTTTTGGACTAAGGTAAATTACGTTAGATCGTTGTATTTTGGCCCAATTTTTAAAAGATTTGGCGCCTAAGGAATTATCTATGATGGGTTTAATATAAACCAAAACTTACGTCATGGCGTCTGCTCGATTCATCATAATGCTCTTGCAAATCGATAAATCGATCGACGGCGGGTTAAGGTAAGATCGTCCGCCGTAAAGCCCAGATCTAGCACCATACGACTTTCTATTATTTTTCCTCATAAAAACAACGTTTTTAGTTAAAAAGGACCAAATAGCAGCTTTTGATGAAGTCTGTAGTTTTTTTAACAAAAGAAAAGTGTGTACACGTGTTTGATGTATTTTTTTAAATTATAAAATAAGTTCATTTATTTCTTCGTACGTGCAAGTATAGCGTTACCAAAAGACTTTTTAGTATTCTACGTACTTCGTTTATATGCAGATCTTGTGTTTCTCTAAGCAACCAATTAGTAAACTGAACAGGTTTTCTTATACATTAGGAATCGAATTTAGTTAATTTACCCAACATCGCACTTGAGTCTTTTCAACAACAAGAATTCCGATTAATTATTATCTTTCGTGTAGAAAGGAATGCCTATCAAGCTCCATGTGCAGAGTTGTCTAACTCGCAGTAAAGTCTCATGAATTATTTAACACTCTGGACTCTGGCATAAAATATGTGCATAAGTATCGATATCAAAGACGAATTGGAGGAATACAGACGTTTTTATTTACGTATGTTGACAATTGTTGACAATATAACCCAATTAGTTCAAATATTTTTCCGATTTAGGAATATGCAATCTGGTTAGACACACAGTAATGAGGGGTGGTCCGAAAAAAACGCACAATGTTAATTGTAAAAAAAACAAACAAAGTTTTTTAGAGAACTTTTTAGAGATTTTTTTATAATGATAGAAGGATCTATGACAATTATTGTCTGTAAAACAAAATATTAGCCAAATGCTCGCCACGGCTTCGGTGGCATACCTTCGCCTCATCCGACGGTCCATATTTTCAGTGACTCTGGGAAATAATTGTGTTTCGATGTCGTTTTTTTTTTAATCTTTGGACAAACCACGAAGGCTAAAAGCCTAAATACTAACGTACTGTGGGTGTCTTAAGCGAGGTAAGAGGGAGTTTGTTTACATGGGACTTAAATACTTGAAGATTTCGGGGGAAGGAAAGACCTCCGCGGGCAGCAGGTTCCACAATCTAGAAACTCTGGGCATAAAAGAACGAACAAAGTGGAAAGTTCGGGGCCTGTTCAGTTGGACCGTATAAGGATGAAT
Source organism: Listronotus bonariensis (assembly GCA_014170235.1). Classification (NCBI taxonomy): domain Eukaryota; kingdom Metazoa; phylum Arthropoda; class Insecta; order Coleoptera; family Curculionidae; genus Listronotus; species Listronotus bonariensis. The sequence goes on from JACEGR010005369.1 coordinate 29,799, forward strand.
ACGCGAGGAACCACGAGTTTCTCTGTTGGGAACCTTAAGTGGAGGAACTATACTGGACAATTCTTCAGAGCAGAAGCCATGGAAGTACCTATAAAAAAGCGATAAATCTCCCACAGCCCGACGATGGGCAAGAGAGGGAAGCCTTTCTGTAAGTGAAGGATCATTAATGAGACGAATAGCTCTTCTTTGAATAGAATCAAGAATACTTAGGGTTGGGGGGACGCCATACCCCAGATATGAGAACAATATTCCAAGGGGGGTCGGATTTGGGACACATATAAAGTGTATAAATTAGAAGCGGAAAAATACTTTTGGCTCGAAAGAGAAATCCAAGCTTTTTTGAAGCTACCGTGGCTATAGATACAATGTGTTTATGCCAATTAAGGTTACTTTCAAATGTGACGCCCACAAGATTGAAGGTGTTTTTGCTCTGTAAAACTTTGCCGCTCATAAGTAGAGGATGAGTATTTGATGACTCTTTTCGCGACAAGGAACATGATTGTGATTTGGATGCATTAAAATGGACGTATTTGCCGAACTATCTCATTTTTTGTGGAGACATTAACACGCAGAATTTCTGTATTTGGCCAAATTAGAGTCCAAGGGTGATTGTTGAAAAGCCGATGCATCTACAAAAAGTAACTGTTTGGTGCGGTTTATGAGCTTCCGGGGTCATCGGGCCGTACCGCTTAGAAAATGAGGTGAGCCAAGAAGTACCGTAATTCTTGTGGCGATAAGTTGAGAATATGGATCTGGACAATATGTAGTTTTAACAGGATGGTACCACTTGCCACACAGCCAACGAAACAATAGCTTTTTCACTCGAGACATTCAATAGCCGTGTAATCTAATGTCGTGGCGATGTTAATTTTCTTTAGTGGGGAATATTTAAAACAAAAAGTGTTCGTTAATAAGCCAAAAACAATTTAGGACCAAAATGATGAGATAATTTGGCACATTAGGGACATTGAATCTCAATTATCTCTCAGAGTCATTAAAAATATGGACACACAGTTTTTACCAACGATAATACTTCTATTTTATGGCCCAGTTAGCAAAAGCAGGTTTAAACTCAGTTCAACTGAACTGAGGTCAGGCCTTTGAACTTTCCGTAAAATCTCAATTTCTTTGAAGTCCTTGACACTGACAGCAATATTAAGATTTTACGGAAAGTTTAAAGGCCTGACCTCAGTTCAGTTGAACTGAGTTTAAACCTGCTTTGTACAACTGGGCCTAAGTGTAGTGTAACAGTCAGAAATCAGTCATAAAGATATTGGAAAATAATGAATTTAAAAAATACATATTCAATTTTAATCTGTAGCTGCAAAAAATTTCGTAGTTTGGTGAGATCTTATAAAAATATTTCAACCGTCTGGTCGATACTGACCTTATCGATATCTCCGCTCAGCTCTACTTTTGTCGCGATGGTATCAGTTTCGAATTTCGAGTTTTGTTTACCTTTTTTGCGGCAGGTAATTCGAAGCCTGGAGATTTAATTAGATATTTCGGGACGAGGTGCTAATTTAACAAAATGGTTGAGTAAATAATGAGTAATGATATTGAATGGATTAATTAATAAAATGGAAAAAGGAACCCAGGACAAATTTAATCGTTTTTAATTACTTAACATTTTTATTTATTATTGTTGTCTGCAGCTGCCAAAAGGCTTTAAGCCTCAAATACAGGGTGTCTCTAAAAGGTCTGTACAAAATTGCTTAGGTTCAAAGTGTCATAACTTTTTTTTGCCTTGGTATATACCCTGGATTAACTTTTCGACTAAGGTAAACTGCGTTAGATCGTTGATTTTGAGCCCAACGAGTCTATGGTAGCATTTTGTACAGACATTTTAGAGACACCCTGTATAATGATGTTTGCTGTCGTTAAAAAGTTCATTATTTTCCATCTTCAGCTAATAGTGCTATAAATATACAGGGCGTTTTCAAAATTAAGCTATAAATTTTAACAACTTGTAGAACTCAAAGCAAAACTAATTAACCCAAATTTGGTCCCATTAATTTTAGTCCGACATGTCAAACTGCGGTTTTAAATCGGCAAATCTTCTGGTAAATGTGGCGAACATTCCGTAAAACATAAGGGTTAAAGGGTGCAAATCTTGGTAAATAGTTTAACCCAAAAGTTGTAAGAGAAATTACGACGTTCGAGTTTGTTCACGCATAAGTTTTATTGAAGGCACTGGCTAAACGACCGCAGGCGGTTTTGCCTGTATTTTATAAAAACCGCCGTGGTTTTTATATCTATGAACGAAAACTACCGAAAAGTATAGATATTTTGTTATTGCCGGTGGTTTTTACTTATTTTATCGATAGAAGCCGCCGTCCGGCAGTTTTGCTTATAGAAACTATTAAAAACCGTCGAAAAATAGTTAAAGCTAATCTAACCTTAATAATTTATTTATTTTGCGTACCGTAAGCGTTAAGTTTTCTGTGGCTTTGAAGTTTAATATTGTAGTTTAGTTAATAGCACGCTTTTAAAAACAAATTGGAGTAGTATAGTGGGATGGGGACAGGCAAATAAATCCACTATTGTGTCATCCTAACGTTTCGTGGCTAGATTGCCACTTTATCTAGGGCCAATAATTAAAAAAGACACATTACAAAACTATTTATTTATATGAACCCAAAATTTACAACACTAAAAACACTTTAAAAAAACATTGTCAGGCAGGAAAGGCAAAGAAATAACTTATTAGGAGGGCATCATCAGCATTAAAGTCAGCAATTAGATATAACTTAAAATTCTTAAAAGTGGAAAATTATTTGTCTAAAAATTAAATTATAAACATTAAAAAAAATAGAGAAAATGTATAAAAAATAATGAAGAAAAAATATAAAAAGAAAAAAAAGTTATTTATCTATCCGGAATCGAACTCGGGACCTGTCGCTTACGGGTGAACACTCGTAACCCTGGAGCTATGGGAGAATTTGAATTTATTTTTAAACCTTTATAATATGCCTAAAGCCGTGTTTATGAATTATTTATCTTGTTTTTCCCTTTTCCTGAGAATTTCAAAGTTTGTTCCACCCTCAATACATGCATACTTTAATCAATGATCTGAAAAATAAAACGGATAGCTAATAGAAAATGTTCCCCATATATTTTCAATAGACCTGCGCACGAATTTTTGACCCCACACTGGGAGAGTTGCTGTACACCTTTGCACATGCGCAGTTCTCATAAAAGTTAGTGTTTTTCAATTAAAATCCAATATAGTGTTGGCAACATTGACAAAATTTGGAGTATTTTAATAAATATAGTGGTTGCAACACTGAAAATGTTTACCTACATAGCAACAGGGCCACACTCATTATAATTATCAATTTTAGGCGTTCAACCAACCGCGGTAATAATTGGTGACAACTTTGACATATAATACATTGTTTGAACGTCAACATAACCGACTGGTAAATACCGTTTTAGAATTGGTTCTTCGCCTAAAATTGATGAATATAATTGATAATTTGGGATTTTCCGATTGTAAAATCCAGGTAAAATTGACGCCGTCGGCCGCCCAAAAACCAACCCCTCATCTATGGTCGACCGTTATTAGTCATTTGGTATTCTCGCAAAGCACAAATGAAAGGACATCAGTGCTTAGCGAGTCTTCGTGTTTTTCAGTGGTGTTTTTAACTTTCGTTTATTTTAGTTTTAATAAACCAAAACTAAATAATGAGTAATTGTATCAGTTTGTTTTGCAAAAATTGGAAGGTTTTTCTTGTGGTTTTGATTGCAAATATGAGATCAGTTTGTCCCTACCCTAAAAATTTTCAGCATAAAATTTGCTAAGATCACGAATGTTTGAAAGCGACCAAAGGCAATGGTGATAACTCAAATGAGGGAACGCCGTTTACAAATGGCACAACACGCCAAGTTTAACTCCTCAAGTCCTCAAACTAGTTACACCAAAACTAATTGGTTTTATGATAAATTAAACCAAATACCAATTGATTTAGTTTTGTTGTGTCAAAGTAGTTTTAAGAAGAAAGATAATAATGCAAAAATATCGTGCAGTTTTAAGGTAAGTGAATGAGGGTCCAGCAAAAAACGGAATTCAAGTTGAGATTAGTGCTTCAAAGCACTCTCGTATACTAAATTATACAAGACAAAAAAAAGTACCCAATATCTAAACCGGTTTAATTTTTAAGAACTTCTATGGAAGACGAGTACAAACTTAAAATAAAATATTTAAATATGTGTATATGTATATCCAAGAAACAAAATTAGGTAATTGTCTAGAAAGTTGCGGCAACTCCGATTTTGACGAAATTTGGTATACGGTGGTTTTTTGGGGCGCTGATCACGAATCTATTTTTTTTCGGAAACGTTTTGATCTTGAGATATTCGTCATCATGGTCAAACTGTTCTTATTTTTACTATAATTCCCTCTTTTTGCACTAAGTTACTGATGTAACACTAAATTAGCACACAATATTTTATTTAACTATAAAAACCCCCTTTTTAAAACATGTTTTTCTTATTGGTTTTTAGCCTTTCTTTATTAATATAAAAAGTTTGTTTTAAATCAAGTCGCCATGTTTGAAACCATTATACACATAGGTGTATGCATGGTTGCAGCGTTTTAGGGGTAAAAGATTTGGAATTTAATGAAAAAACGTGTAAAATAATTTAAAAAAGTATTTTTAAAGATGTTTATATAATATTGTGTGCCTGTTAAGTGTTATATCAAGAATTTTGTGCAAAAAGAAGGCGGAATAGAGTGAAACTAAAAATTGAATTTCAACTTTGATGATGAATATCTCGAGAACGAAACGTTTCCAAAAAAAAAAAAAAACTCGTGATTAGCGCCCCAAAAACCCTCGTCTACTAAATTTCCAAACCCGGTCCTGTTGTTAGTTTTCCTCTAGTCTGTAAATTTTTAGTGCGCATGCTCACAAGGGGACTGCGCAGTGCCCACGTAGGGGTTATTGTCATTTTTGCTGTATTTATCCTTATTATTTTTCAGATCAGTGACTTTAATTGGTAATACTTTAGTTTTATTTCTATAAAACGATTAGTTTTTTTTTCTTGCTACCAAAATACTCCCGGCTTTTATTTTCCCAAAAGGTATATAGGTACATATTTTTTAACTTATGGCGAGCTTCGACAAAATCTTAGGTGTCAAACGTGTCCCCCAGTTTAATTTTTGTTTTTTGATCAATAATAAAAATAATATTAAACAATAAAACAAATAATTATTAAAGTTAGGTTAACTTTAACTATTATTCGGCGGTTTTAAATAGTGTTTACAAGCAAGACCGCCGGACGGCGGCTTCTATCGATTAAATAGGTAAAAATCAACGGTAATAAGAAATTAATTATAATTTTCGGCGGTTTTCATATACGCAGATATAAAAAAACGCCCAACGGCGATTTTCTTCTTAAAATTAAGCAAAACCGTCGGCGGTCGTTTAGCCAGTGCCTTTATCGAAACTTAAGTTAGACTTTAAGTAACAAAGGATATTTAAAGACATGCTTTTTCGAATTTATTCTCTTTGAAGTAAACCACATTACACATTTAATCAAACTCTATACCATAGTTAGTAAAAAAATCCAGTTTTGACGATACCCTAATCGGTTGAGTTACTGGATACCCTGTATGTATGTGGGTAATTTGATTGAAATTGATGAAAACTTTGATCTCTATTGGTGCCTAAACAGTGTGGTTTATCGACTTTAATAAAGAGTACCTTATTTTTTAAGTTTTTAATTGTCTATAAAATGGCGCCCCCAGCTTTGCGATATTTGTCAAAATAAAATTTTTTTAAGTGTTAGGTAAAGTGCCCTCTGGTGGTATATAAAAATCCTTTGGTCTTAAAATTTTAGAATCTGCAAAGCTCGATTTGTGTGCCAAATATCAACTGGATTGGTTAAAAATAAATGCAATATGGCGAAAAAACAAAATAACAATTGAACTTTGACGGCTTGTAACTCGAAAACGAATGACATTTTGAAAAAAATTATATGAAGCTCTATACCCTTATTTTGTCAAGTAGAATCACCCCCTTAAGTTTCGTGATCGATTTTGAATCACCCTGTATTTACTGGGTCAATAAAAATACGTTTGATATAATTTATTTGCTTTCGTAGCCAATTTCCCACCTTGGTGATTTTTAGCCATATTCGTAGGTGACTACGCTACCCCGGCTCCGCCAAGAAACATTAAAACAACTAGTGGCAGTACCGATAGGTTAAGATGGCAGAAGTGTTCCATTTGTGTGTATACTGGGGTATACACGGTCATGCAAAACTGTCACATTTGTCAAAAAGCCAAAGCTCGCGCGCAAATTTGAAAGTGTGTATTAGAAAACTGCCACATCTGGCTTGGCATGCGACTCGATGCCCAAGTTTGATTTATGGGGGCGCGCGTCGTGCAAACTTTTGCATGTGTAGGACCTGTCAGTTAACGTTTCAGTTTAGGAACGTCGTTTACGGGGTTATATTGTTGGTTTTGAGTTAAGAAAATGGCTCTTTGGCGCCAGAAAGATGTATTGCGTGATTTTATAAATATGTACAAAGGTTATCCATGCTTTTGGAAAGTTAAAAGTAATAAATACATTGACACAAATAAAAAATCTTTTCGCTGAATTACTCTTATGTTCAATTTGATCACACCACCAGCTGCCAAAACTGATGCTGAACTGACAGGTACATCTGAATCGTGTGTATCAAAAGCTTCATTTGACATTTGCTTTCATGCAAAAGCGTTTCAGGTTTGCATGACCGTGTATACCCCGGTTATAAGGCGAAAGTTAAGACAATACTATAAAATAAAGCCGAAGCAAATCGTAATGGAAACATACGAAATTCACAAACCCCTAGATTGAGGAAAGGCCAAATTCCATAATACGCCCAATAATTTAAACTTTTTATAAATAAACTAGAAGTGCTATTTTAGGGGTTTGAATGAAAAAACTTGAAAATTTAAAAGGAAACAATATTTCTCTGAAGTAAAAACTAATAAAAACTTGATTTTCTCTGGCTGTAATTAAAATTCTCCTCAGTGATTTTAAAAGTTACGATGCTATGCCTTTTAAATTTCAAGTAAGTCGTTTCGTGCATTTGGTTCCACTCAATCTAGTTAATTTTTTCTCCATTTGCATATTTTCGTTCGTTTATTTTATTATTTCTTTTTAATTTCGTTGGCCGAGATTATTATTCTGCTTGGGTCACGAAAGTAAAAGGATTTTTCTTAATTTTAATACTGTTTTACGTGTTTTTTCTTTTTGTTGGGGTGTTTGTGAGTTAAATTAAAGGGATGGGTTAATTCGTACTTTAAAATGTACATTTTTATGATTTTTTTTGATGACACAGTCGAAATTTATTTATTAAACTCGTTGGTACATCAAAATATAAAATTAGAAGAATATTTGGTATATTTTTGTTAACATTTGTAATACACGGTGTTTCACAACTTATCCGAAAAACTTTTACGGCTAATTCTACATTAAAAAATGTGAAAAAACTTCTTATAAACAATGTCCTAAACGTCTTAGGTTTCGAACTACAGGGTGTTAAAAATTTTAAAAAAATAATGTTTTTTCATAATAACTTTTATACCAATTAAGATATTTTTAAAAATTTTGGGGGACGCCCTCTAAAAATTATTACCAGTGTCGTCCATGAGGGGTTTGAGGTTAATATTTTTTAATAAAAAATGGCATGCCACTGCATTTTTATAAAATAAAAATATTTTCCTAGCTTTCCATTAGATTTGGAAGAAATTTGACCTCTTGACTTTTTTCTTTGATGTACGGTTTTTGCATAAATAAATAAAAACCAATTCTCGGCATGATCATTTCTTATCGATACGATCAAATTCTTCAGTAAAAAAAAACACCTTTTTTATTTTTAAATTTTACAAAAAAAATATGAAAAACTTCATATAAAAATGTGTCCTAAACGTCTTAGTTTTTGAACTACAGGGTGTTAAAAATCTTAAAAAATTATTTTTTTAAATTTTACTATTTTCCAACGAGGTTAAATGCAGTATTTTGGAAAAAGTCCCGTAAGTCCAGTCCTGTCTTAATCTCTTTGACAAAAATTGGCAAACCCAAAGAAAATATATCTATTAGCCCTTCAAAAATGAAAAATAGGCGCAACAGATAAAAAATTATTATTAGTTAAAAAGTGTGCAAGTTTAATATGGCCCACCCTGTATAATCCCTCTTAAATTTGGTCGGTTGAGTTACTATACACTCTCTATAAGGTTTCAAATTTTAAGATGCAATTCGTTTTAAAATTTTGTTCGACCCGATATTTTAATAATAGGAAAAAACAACGTTTTTCCAGTTTACAAGGCTCTGGAGATGGATTTAAAAAAAATTGCACGCTGCGAATGAGCAAACCTCAGGTAGAACGAAATCAAGCGAATTGTTGCAGGAGTTTTCTGGATTAAGTGGGACGTAGCTCTGTGAATCCTGGAAATTCCATGTATATTTTATGCAGTACAACTGCGAGTTCAGCCGCCTAGATTATTATTTAAATTATGCATTGGGACGTGGCAGAACGGCATGAGTTAACAAGGACAGTGGTGTGCTGAAAGAAAAGAAATAAAGTAGATTATTTTTCACATTATGTAATAGACCAATCAGACAGGCATTCTTTGTTGTTCGCTTTAATCCAAGTTTTTCAAAATAAAATTACTCAACCTACAAATTTAAATCGATTACATTATCCAAATATGTTTTGCATGATTGTGCTTGGCAAATAGTTTCATGGATAATAATTTAAAAAAGATCTCTTGTGTTTTTATTAAGTTATTGTTCATTTAACTATTTTCCAAGCAAAATCATGCTCAAAATATGTTGCATAGTTTAGTTTATTAATTTTATACGTCTTGTAATATATTATGATTAAATTAGTACAGTGCAAAGTAACTTTTTTAACGCTTCGAAGCTTTTTTTCACACTTTGAATAAGTGTTTTGTTTCAATGCCTACTAAACTTAAATATCAATTTATGCAATGTAACAGTAAACGCGACATCAACTAATGCAAACGGTCAAGTTACCTTTGATTTCGTCATTATTTCTTTAAGTTCATGTGTCATTAGTTTTAAAATTTGACCGTTTGCAAATAAATTTAATAGATATTATTGAAAGTTAATAGTAATAATGAGTTTGTATGACTAAAAAATTAAAAAGTAATGTATGATGTTTTAGTATTACTCAAAAACTCATCGGGAATCTATCCTTCGCGGAATTAAAAAGCCTATTTTGGTACTCATTTTAAAGTAAACAGGGCTTTATTCTTGAACTTCCCAGTTTTTTTTAAATCGAATATAGTCATTTTGTTTATTTTTTTCCGTAAAATTCAATAGTCTCATTAGAAAAACATTTAAAATAAAAACCAAAGAGTTACAGCATGAGTGACGTACTTGTTAAATGAAATATCCCGTATATTTTTATACCAATGGATAGAGATTTTTACTAGCAATTTGGTGATATAGAGGTTGCTGGGTTTATTTCCTTCAGTTCTGATGCATTTGTTTAAAAACGCCATAATACTATAAGAATAGTTTCACCTGAAAAACCTGGCTGCCACAGGTGCTTATTTGTCAAAGTCAAGAATTTTAAAAATACTTTTATTACTTTTTTAAAGTAATTTTATGATGAAGCTTTATAAGAAAAACGGCTTCAAATTATATTATATGTTAAAAAGACATTTTCAAAAAGTAATAAACATATTTTTTAAATTCTTGACTTTGACAAATAAGCACCTGATGTGATCTGTAGCAGCCGCGTTTTTCAGGTGCAACTATCCTTATAGTATTATGCAGTTTTTAAACAATTGCTTCAGAACTGCAGAAAATAAAAACAGCAATCCCTATATCAACGAATTCTTTGTGAAAATTTCTATCCATTAATATAAAAATATTCGGGGTATTCCATTTAAAAACTGCGTCACTCTTTTGTTTTTATTTCAAATGTTTTCTTATTAGATTATTGAATTCTACATAAAAATACACGAAATGGCTATATCTGGTACAGGAAAGTTCAAAAATAAGGCACCGTTTACTTTAAAATAAATAACCCTGTACCTTTAAACCACGTCTATGAATTCAGCAATATTTGACGCTTCGCAAAAACATTTAAACCGATCATCGGATGTCGTAAATCAGCCAGACAACCATTGATGATTTTTATATTCACCGAAATAATATTTATTCGCCAATAAATAACTTCGTCGGTATAATATGCTCGTATAAAAATGGAAAAAACATGCGAAACCCTACCTTTGTGTCCATATTGTTGATTAATGGATAGACGCCCGCCGGGCTCAAATATGATGACGTCAGGCGCTTCCCTGTGGAGCTTTAGTCGTATATAATATAGATATTAATATTTTATTTTATATTTTGTTAATGGGTTCTAATTAAGGGGTATTCTCTTAATTACTCTAAAGATAAATTACTCTGTCTAGATACACATTATTGACCCGTTAGCACAAGGTCTTGTAACCACAATAATTTTTTGCCAAAAAGTAATTTTAGTAGGACTCTTTTATCTAAATTCTATCTGATTTCGATATCTTGTCTAGGGATGTAAAATTACCGGTAATTTAAAAATTGGTAATAATACCGGAAATATTACGGCAACAATAGTAGGTAATTTATATAAAAAAACAGCTTTTTATTTTAAAACTGTAAAGACATTTTTAAGTAGTCAGAGTCAGAATGGACTACGTAATAGAGTTAATTAATTAATAAGGATAATGGTAAATCATCCTCATTATCATTCCCAACCTTGTCATCTAATTCTTCTTTGTCTTTCGTTAATTCAGTCAAGTCTGTAACTCCGAAACCATTATCTTCTTTTTCTATTTCTTCCTCAGTAGCATTTACTATTTTTGAATGATCTTCATTTATTTAGTCAAATCTATAACTTCGAAACCGATCTTCTTTTTCTATTTCTTCCTCAGTAGCCTCTGCTATGTTTGAATGATCTTCATTTAGTATATATAGGTTAGTTTTTCGGCCTTTTCCACGATAAGTCTGTTTCTTCTTTGCCGAAGAATAAATTCATAAGTACCAAAGGTTTTATAGGTCGCGGCTGTTGACGATGGTAAATTTAAAATGTCTACAGCCAATCTACTTATTTTAGAACTGGAGCAAATTCCTGCCCACCAAACACAACCAGACATAGATTTTTCGCTATAAATGACGAATTCCTTAGCAAAAATATTACTACCTCTAATTTTGTACCGTGCGAGTGCCTCCATAATAAGATCTACTTGTAAAGAATACTTTGAATGACGCTTTGCAGTTTTATAGATGAACTTCGTTGCAATTAAATTTTCACCTTCAGTTAAATTGTCGCCGCGTTGAGTTAGTTAGACTATAGAGCGGAAAATGTTACCGATTTTGCGGTAATATTACCAAAATTACTGGTAATATTACCTCAGTAATAATACCATTTACATCACTAATCTTGTCCCATTATAAAATTTAAGGAGAAGAAGACATGTCACCTGCACTGTATGTACAGATTAAAGCCAAATTTCAAACGCTTTAAGGTCTGGGACAACTAGGCGGATTTTAAAAAACAAAGTGATGGTGAGTGAAAAATCAAATGTCCCCTAAAACGAGGTGCCACTTGCAACCTTTTCCATTGGAAAAAGTTGATAGTGCCTCTTTAGAACTACGCCACGTGTCATTAATATTTTTTATTTAAATTTTACCCAATCTCGATATCTTATCCCGTTTAAAAGTTAGAAGGGGGGAATAAAAATTATTTTGTATTTCCAAAATAAGAATCATAAAAAAGGTGTCCGTACCGACGCAGTTAAAGCTTTTTTAATGGAAAAAAAGCAGCAAGTTACCTTTCTGTGCCACAGGCGAAAATAGACAGAGATATTTTTGCTTCTCATTTGGTCTTAAATGAAGCAGAAAGAAAAAAAATGCTTGACAGAAACAACAAGACTTATAAAACAATTTTTACTTTAGTGAATAAGGAAAATGACCATTTTCAATAAAGTAAACGATTGCTCATTTATTGTAACGCAAATAATTGTTTATTTTTATTTTTGTTTTTGGGTACTTTTTAGAAGAAATTAAAGTGGCTTTTATTTTTTTCTCGAATGCGAAGCTAGATACGAAGAAAACTTAGGAGACCAAAAATTTGCAATTTAATGCCTAAAATGTAAAAACTTTACAAAAAGTCAGTGGCGTACTCTCACGAAGGCCTATGCCTGAATACCAGTGTACCGTGAGTGCCGGGTTATTGGATGTTTGACCCATTTTTTTAGTTTAGTCAACGTTATCCAAGCACTGAAACATGCAGTTTTTGCATTTCACAGCACCTCTTAGACAACACGGTAGTGCCACCACGAACGTTTTTTTAATAACTAGTACCAAAAAGTGGCAAAATACTACACAGTCGTTTGCCATTGCCAACTGTGAGGTGACGAGCAATTAAAAATCCGAGATTCGAACCCGGATCGCTGCAGTGAGAGGCTGGCGCGTTAGGCCCTGCACCACGCTCACTACAATATTTGCATATGTTTAAAGTAATAGGGGAGCACAAGAAGCTAAATTTGCTGTTACTTAAGCGTCATAGAGACCTATTGGGTTGCACAACTTATAGAGTAAGAGCCCGTGAGCGGCAGACCTTCGTCATTTTGTAAAAGCTGAAACTTTTTCAATGCATGCTCCCAATATAGGTAGAAGTAATGGTAGATTGTGAAGTTTGAGTCATAGTGGCTTTGGCAGGTACGAGGTACCAAAGGTTAATTAATTTAAACAAAAATTTCGTTATTTTGTACAAGCTGAATTTTATATATGTTACTTGGGTAACTATAAGAAGATATTTTCCCAATCGGCAGACAGTTTTGACAGTTCCAACCACTTGGCAGACAAACATTTTGGAGTGACTCAATGGTCTGACGATGTACAATATTTTTGTTATTTAACAAGATATGACAAAAAGTCTTATATAGGAGATGTAGATTTTTTAAATAGGCATGTACTTAAAATATTTTGATGTATACAGAGTGTTCCAAAAACATTTTTTTTAAATTAACCTTAAAGCAATAACTTTTTTTTTGGATACTCTGTATACATTAAAATATTTTTAGGACATTCTCATTCGAAAACCCTACAAATCTCATATAACACTTTATGTTATATCTTGTCAAATAACAGAAACATTGGTCTTTATCGGACTATTGGACCACCCCAAAATATTTGTTTGTCAATGGATTGGAAGTGTTAAAACTGTCTGGCGACTAAGGAAATATCTTCTAATAGGTACCCAAGTAACACGATTTAGCATGTAATTAACTCACCCTATCTTAAACTAACGCGCACGATCATTTCTAATGGATATATTTACGTTTTTACGATCGCCCCTGTATACGGGGCTCATATTTGGTGGTGGTATCTAATCGGGTACAAGGTATATTTTTCTGACGCGCTGTAGTAACTTTAGAAATCCCCTCTTGGGCCCCCTACCATAGGAACTTTTCTTCATAACAAGTTATAAGAAATCACCACCTTATGTTTCGTACCGTTGTTAGGAAACACCCTGTATAATAAAAGTTTTTAATTCACAGTTGCCCATCGTTAATTAAAAAATACTCACAAATTCGCTCTATTTTCTTTAAATTTTAATTTTACGAAACTCCGCTTTCATCTTCGACTTTTTTCTTTTATTTAACTAGACGAAAAATTAGTATTCCTATCATAAAAAAATAACTTTATTGTAGAAGGCCCTTTTAAATTTAAAGTAAGCCTTTCCGCGCACTCGGTTCCATTTCATCTAGTTAATTTCTCGCATTTACATTTTTTCTTCGGTTATTTTGTTTTTCCTTTTGGAATTTGAAATTGCGCGAAAAAGTAGCGGCCATTAGTATTCTTCGCAGGCGAAAAAGCTCAGAATTTTTCTTAATTTAGAGGTGATCTTGCTTTTTTATTTGCTGAGACGTCGCGAATCGGGTATACAAGGTGTTAATTAGTTTATACAGGGTGATTTAAAATCGATCGCGAAACCTAAGGAGGTGATTCTAGATGATGAAATAATGGTACAGGTTCATTATTATTTTTTTCAAAATATCATTGATTTTCGAGCTACAGCCCCAAAAAGGTACCCACCCAAAGAACTACAGAAATTTCTTTGTTGTTTCTTTTTTTTATATTAAAAAGCTGGATTTAAATACCGGGATTCCCAAGGAGTACTGCGACCATTTAAGTCTCTAGAGGCGTCAAACATCATCGTATAATTTTTTTTCTCCTCCTATTGTAAAGAATATATTTGTTTTAAAAAGTTTTCGAGGTTATAGATTTACTTTCAAATAATAATTTACAATAATGACTTTGTTATTAAAGAATGGCAGATTTGGTCACAAATGAAAAATAAGTGATAAAATTATTAATAGTCCAGACGGAATACCTGATTGCAAAAAAAAATGTCTTGCAGCAAACTAATGGTATAGTTTTGTTAAGTGCATTCTAACTATGTAAGAAAAACACTTCCGGACCAAAATAATGCGTTAGGGAGTGAGGGGGAGGGGGTGGTTTTTAAGGGTACAAATTTTTTTTTTGCAATTTTAAGCTATATAAATACTCCTATTAAAAAACTTATATGTAAAAGTCGACATTAAAAAAAACCTACATCTGATGTAATAACTAGTTTAATTCTAACCCCAAAATATTTCGAGAAAAGTAGAAAAACTAACATCTTTTTGCGGTTTTTTATTTTTATCTTTTACAAAAATAGCTAAAATAAACAATTTTGCATATTTAAACGCTATTTTTCATTTAAAAACATTTTTTTTATAAAAATGTTCGATATTGTAAAAAATAATAGTACTTTCCTCTTGAGCAATATTCACATTTCTTGAGATACCTCGTATATTAGTACCGCTCATATGTGTTTTTTTATGTAAGGAAAACATTTGTTATATCCGCATTTATGAATTTTTAGTTTTTGGTAGAAATTCTAAGAATATCAAGCCAGTGTTCGAATACTTAAAAGCTGTATTCGAATACCGGAATTTTATTACCAGGATTATAATACAGAATCTGAATAACGAATTATGAATACAAAGCAAGTATTCAAATACTTTTATTTAATAAATAATAGTTTAAAAAAACTAAAAACGCGCTTTTATATGCAACCGAACTAAAAATTAGAAAATAATTTTTCATTACAAAATGTTTGTCACTTCAGAGTAAAAAGCGTGGGGTGCATTTTACTATTTTTTCATAACTTTTCCCTCATAGATATTTGCAAATAGAATAATTATAACATTTAATATATTAAGCACCACACGCTTTTGTTCTGAAGTGACAAACTCTTTGTAATGAAAAATTATTTTCTAATTTTTAGTTCGGTTGCATATAAAAGCGTGTTTTTTAGTTTTTTTAAACTATTATTTATTTTTCATTTTTTAGTTCGATATATCAATTAGTTTTTAAAAAATAGATGCTCCAGTTTATTCACTAAAAAATTCCTTCGCCATTTTGTCAAGAGACACAGAGGATCTGTAAAGGAATTTATTTATCCTGGCGGTCCTAATCAGGATAACGGGATACTGTTTTTAAATTATTGCATTGTCATCGGTCCTTGAGACGTGTGCAAAGTTTCAAAGAAATTGAATCGCTGGAAGTTGGTAAAAATTAGGCTCAAAGATTCCGTTACATAGATAGATAGATAGATATATAGATAGATAGGTAGATAGTTACAACCCAAGCTAATAAAAGCGTGTTAAAAACGGTATTTACAATCTAGAATCCCGAATACTATTCGAATACCAGCCAAATATATTCCGAAGAGGGTTTAGAATACCGAATGTTCGAATATTACCCAACTCTGGAACCAACAAATAAAAAATAAATGTAATTGTTTTTTTAGGACGGCAGTGATTTATTAAAATTTGGCAAAGTAAGAAAAACCAAGGATAACCTGGTAATCAATACTCAATTAAATCTTTATATTCTCAAAAATCTAAACCTAATATTTAAGGTAATTTTTAAGCATTTTAATACGCATTTGAGGAATATAAATAAAACATTTAAATTAAAAAATTGCCCCTAGATATAACAGCTTTTCCTAACGACGTAAAGCCGGGTATACACAAGCGAACTTACATTAAACTCGAGTCTAATTAGGTCATTAATTAAAAAGAGGGGCGTTAGTGCCGTGTCGTATGACTAACAGAGACTCATTTGTTATCCCGGCTTGCTGGATTGTGTCATTTAACATGTTGTGGGTTAAATCAAGACGTTGCGAGCGAGAAAATGGGGATTTACAGCGGTGTTGGGTAAACAGTAAGTAGGTCAAATACAAAAAAAAATAACTCTACATTTTAGAAAAATTACCAAGAGCCAGAATAGAACTAACCTGAACTAAAGTTTCCATTGATAATTCATTTGGAAAATATATTGAAGTCCGAAATTTAGCTTAAATAAATACATTTATACAGCTTTAAAAAAGCTACTTGTAAATTAAAAAAAAACAAGAACAAGAGTTACACATTGCTTACTAAAATAAGTATAATTTACGAAAGAAGCAAGTTATCAATTATTTTGCCAAGGTACGACTAAAAGAACTACTTTAAAACACCAATTTTCGCAAATCGCGCTTTGCGCATCCAACCCAGTATTTCGAAAGCACGAACGTGGTAAAAAACAGTTCAAATAATTTACGATAGCCTAACTCTCAAACAGTCTTCCATCTTCTTTTTAATAGAGCTAGGAGATAAAGACAGACACTCTGACTGTTCGTTTTTGCTTCTACGAACGAACGAACGAGCGAACGAAATATAAAGTCCGGGCAAATATGGGTGAACTGTAATAGTGGCTAATATTGATTTTTGGCTAATATCAAGGTTAGTTTATATTTATAAGGTTGCGACACATCCTCAACTTTTAGGCGGTTCGAGGTCGGGGACGCAAGGAAGGGCACTCCACGGAGAAAAGTTGGCAAGACTGGGTAAAATCAAAGCTCATCTATCAATCCAATGGCGTCTAGAATTTGCGCATTTTATTTTGCATTGTTTTGGAAGCCATATTTGTTGAAAGATATAATTCCAAATGTTATTTATTTAAAGGAAAAGAATTTATAACTTAATAATAATTAAAAACTGTTGTGTAAACGGTTGTTCTACTAATACAATAAACTGTATATCTCCGGCACTAAACAACATGGCCAAAAATGGGAGATGTGACGTCATAACACGTCAAAGCAATATGGCCGAATGTCGCGACCCTATATAGACCGACTTTGGCCTAATATTATCTTTTAGTGGCTTTATAAAAGCAAGAAGTTTCTGGTTAAAAACTATGTGTAATTAGCTAAAATTTTAATAATTTCTTAGCATATTTATAAGAAAATTCCACACCACTGTTTTTTGACCAATCAAATGTGTAGTTTTGATTGCATTACCATGACAACACAAGTATTTATCGGACATTTTTTTCTCCTGCCTGGGGTACCCTGGAGCGAATTATAGTGGAAATTTTTGACATAATCATTGAATTTGTTTTAACGTCATGTCTGTCATTCACATACATAATTAAAGAAAATGATATTTTGTACCAGTTGTAGTATTTCAGACATAACATAATATAAAATAATGTAAGGTTTTAAGACACTAAATGACAATTTTATACAACTAAAGTTAGTAAAATAATATCATAAGACTGAAGTACCAGACATAAGTGAAGAGCAAACGAAAGCAAGTTATGGGTCTAAAAAAATTAAAATAACCTATTTTTACCAACTGTAGTAATATAAGGTATATATAATATAACAGAATAAACAATGATAAGCTCTAAAATTACATATATTTGCAACTACAATTAGTAAAATGGAAAATATTTATTTTATAGTAAAATTTTAAAACTCGTGTCAAAGTTACAAATATTAATTTAAAAGAATATTATTTACCACAAACTTGGTGTGAAATTTTTTTACCGAATACCACACGTGCTTAAATTATTCTGGGAAATTTTTCTCGGCCACGAATATTTTATAAAATTCTCCCTTGCCTGCGCCTCGGGATAATTTTCAAAATATTTGTGGCCTTGAAAATTTCCGAAAATAAATTTAGCACTAGTGGTTTTACAACAGTTAAATTTAAATATTTGCATTATAAAACCTAATACATCTAGACTAATCTGCGGTACTTTTGAAGAATGTAAAAAAATTAAATACTATATCCATGGCATCAACTATAACCATGGTTTTAAACGCAGTTAAATGGGAAGACTTTTTCTTCATTTATTTATTATTATTATATTTTTTTAAATCATAATGTTTTAGTTACATAAACAGGTGTTAAACGTCAGTTTTCTTTTGTTTCAGAATGGAATAACGTTTCCGGACATGACAGGGTGAAGCGTCAGTTGTCAGTGTCGAGCGACAGTAAGTTGCTCGACGACGATATACGAGAAGAAACGAAAGTAATTTTAAGGCCTCGAAAACCGCCGAGACCCAAATCGGAGGTACTGCTCAACCAACAGGGAGGTGATAGTCGAAGGACGAAGCGGTACTCTGCATTTGGGGTAAGTACTATTTTATGATACATATCCAGTATAATTCGTTGGGGTAAAGTTTACCCCAATTTTGTCAAATCTGAATGCGCCCCTGGGTCTTAGTTTAATTAATAAATTAGATATTACAACATTAGGGTTTATCATGATTTTATAGAAATAGTGATTTTGTGGCCACCCTTCAGTATTATAGCAAAACGCTTTCATTCGCAGCCATCCATTATACCGGATCTAATACTTATAAAAAATTTGTAAAAACGGCGGATTAACAAAGGGCACTTTCTAATTGGTATATCGTGCACAGTACATACCTAAATACAATTAAAAAGTACAACAAAGCAAAAACAAGCCCAAAAGGATGTAGACAAGCTGTTTGCTGTGCTATAAATTACGGAAACTTAATGCTAAATACCGAAATACGGTCGTAGGGTGTAATCAAGAAGAAAAATAATAGTTAAAAAAACTAAAAAAAACACGCTTTTATATGCAACCGAACTAAAAATTAGAAAATAATTTTTCATTACAAAGAGTTTTTATTACAGTAATAAAATTCTTCAACAAATCTACATCAACATCCCTCAAAGATCTCTTAGAACAAATGAATTGTTTCATTGTTTCATTTTCCATTTAGGCGCACATACTCTGCTCAAAAATTCTCCTCTCTGTCGCATAGTAAGGCAGAGCAATAGCTTTAGTAACAAGATCGACTTTTTCTTAATGTCATTAGCACAAACAAAAATATTTTTAAAAAGTTTAATACTACATCACCTGACTTTCCTTGTGCCTCTTGTAGGTGCTTGATTTATTAATTTTTTGAGGTTTATTTATTGTTGCACGACTTATTTTTAGTTTTTAAGTTTTTATCCTCAATTTCAAGTTAGTATTCATTATTAACTTATTAAAATTTTCACATCTTTTATGTTATTACTATTCATACTTTATATCATATCTTAATTTAATTTTGTGGATACTCTAGTGGGTATTTTACCTGTTTGTGTCCCTTATGGCCAAAATAAATAAATAAATAAAAGGTCAAACAATGAATCATAATTATACACCTCAAAATAGAATTATAATAAAATTTAAGATAATAACAGAATAATTCACTTCAGAATAAAAGCGTGGGTTGCTTAATATACTAAATGTTATAATTATTTCATTTGTAAATATCTATGAGGGAAAAGTTATGAAAAAATAGTAAAATGCACGCCACGCTTTTTACTCTGAAGTGAATTATTCTGTTATTATCTTAAATTTTATTATAATTCTATTTTGAGGTATATATTTATGATTCATTGTTTTTTGACCTTTTATTACTGTAATACAAACTCTTTGTAATGAAAAATTATTTTCTAATTTTTAGCTCGGTTGCATATAAAAGCGTGTTTTTTAGTTTTTTAAACTATTATTTATTTTTCATTTTTTACTTCGATTTATCAATTAGTTTTCTCGGGACATGTGATTTTGAAATGTTTCACGAACTATTTCGTAATCTAATCATTTCATTTAAAGCTTCACTGTTGCATGGGGTTTCAGAACGCAACTACTCCGAACAAGTTTCTGTCAGCCTTATGCTGAGAGTACGTCCGACACTGCACGCATGCGCAGATCGCGCACTAGCTCTTTCTCTGTTACTCTCCTACAGAAAATCTATAAAGGAATTTATTTATCCTGGCGATCCTAATCGGGATAACGGGATACTGTTTGCAGATTATTGCATTGTCATGGGTCCTTGATACGTATGCAAAGTTTGAAAGAAATCGAATCGCTGGAAGTTGGTGAAAATTAAGCTTAAAGATTTCGTTACATACATACATACATACATACATCTATGCATACACCTATACATACAACCCAAGCTAATAAAAGCGTGTTAAAAAGTACAACAAAGCAAAAACAAGCCCAAAAGGATGTAGACAAGCTGTTTGCTGTGCTATAAATTACGGAAAGTTAATGCTAAATACCGAAATACGGCCGTAGGGTGTAATCAAGAAGAAAAAGAGCGGCAGCGACTGGTTTTTGTTTTTAATTTAGGGAAACCATGATTAAGACGATCGTGAGGGCTAATTTAAGGGCCCCGGGGCCCTTTAATCGTCCAAGGGTAAACATTTGAGAAGGGCAGGATGTTCTTTAGGAACGCGTTAGAAAGCAGATTCTTTAAAAATAATTGAGGAGTTCGAAATTAAAACGTAGTTTTTGATAAAAGACAATTTTTGGAATACCTCACAATTTTTACTGGGCGTGCTTTATTATTTATGAATTTTAAAAAGTTTGTTATTTGAAATATGTTTAATTTATATATTTATAATATGATATATTTTAATTAAAATACTTTTGAAAATAAATAATAACACGCGAAGTAAAATTGCGAGATACTCTTAAAATTGTGTTTTATTAAAAACTGCGTTTTAATTTGGAGCTCCTTGATTACGTTCCTGTTGATTTTTCATTCCCATAATACGAGTATAGTAAGAACATTTTAAAAGCGCAAATTCGGTACCTTTTGAAAATAATATAAAAAACATAAAAAGGCCGCCGGCAATCGGACTATTTTATATAAAGGCGCCCCTATCCTTTACAGCGACGCGCCGATACACTATGGGATAGAAATCCATTATTTTGGCCAAAAAGCAACTTTGAAATTTTAATGGCTTATGCTGTGTATTTCAAAGTAGATACTCCAAACTACATGTACGCAAAATTATAAAAGGATATGACTACTTCTATTGGGGTAATAAGAAACTTGAAAATGTATTTTAAGTAAACATAAATATACAACATTTAATCTACTTAGTTTATTATTAGCCTTGTTTACTAAAAAAGAGTTTAAATAATAAGAGCTATTGTTGTGTTTCCGATGCAGTCTTGCGAAGTCTCGTTAGATTTTTTTACCTTTTTCTTTATCAGTTTTTGTACTTACAATTGCCTTCCTACTTTTTGCTACTTCTGAGTGTAAGGACAGATACAAGATTTTTATAATTTACAAGGTTTTCCATTTTAAAATTTAATATGTCTTGTCCTACACTGTATATCCTAAAAGATAAAAGCACTCTGATGAAAGATATGGATTCTACAGAATCTACCCAACAAAACAGTTTTTTTTTTATTTATTTTATACGTTAAAAAATAAAAAAGTTGGGAAGATGTATCTCTATTACGCTTCTAAGAATAATTTAAAATTATTTTTCAGATTTGGATGGTCATATTTCCGAAACTAATTGAGATAGACACATCAAATGTAGTATTTTTTAAAGCATTTTAAAATATTTTGGTGGTGATATCATTTTCAGGGTATTCAATTAAAAAAAAAAATCATACCTATTGTCGTACCATGTATATCATATGAGATAATAATCATCGGATTACTGATTAGAATACTACCGAATTAACCAAACAAGCTGACATTTTAGTTTATTTTTGTACAATAAAAAATAATAATGTTAAGGGGGTGTAAATTTATAATAACATAAAATAAGTTTTAGGTTCCCAAAAGCATTTGTAATAATTTATAATATTTTTCAGTAAAAGCACCTCATTTTAAGTTAGATTGATAAGTTTCAGAATTTTGACCAAAAAATTAATTTCTATCCCATAGTGCGATGACCAGCTGCATCAACCGGCATATCATAAAAGAAATATAGCAAAGGCGGCCGCGAAGACAAGCATGCCGACTTATTTGCTTTAACTTTTTTGTGATTTTTTTCTTATCAAAGAGCACCGAATTTACATTTTTAAACTGTTCCTTCTATACTTTTGTTGAACATTTTTAGGAAATGTGATTAATTTTCCTTTACAACATTAGCGTTCCTAAAACATACAATAAATATTATCTTTCCTAACTAGGGCTAATGCTACCCAATACCCTAGTTGTACTTGTTATTGTAGTTGGTATAGTAAGACCCATATTTATTTCATTCTGAAAGCGATGCCGCCAAGTACACAAAAAATGATAAAGCAAATAAACCCTTTTGTCAACAATGATTTATTGTAGCAAAATATATTTAACCCGACGACTACGCCACGCGTTACAGGTTTTATGGTGCGCCAGAGACGAAATAAGAGGATGTTTTTTAAGTACGTGATACGGTTTTCGCAATATTTTTATTTATTTATCTAAAAATATGTAATCAGGCTCTGTCAGAGGCTATGTGCTTTCGAAAAGGTTTGTTTACTTTATCATTCTTTGTGTACTTGGCGGCACCTCTTAAAATATCAGACGTTTTTTGGCCTCCTTATGGTTATCGTTATTTAACATAACGATTACGGCAGCAGTTTTAGACAAAGATTTTGCAGCCTCTTTTAAGAAATTTATCTTGCGTCTGCGCTTTCGACACATAACCTTATTTTTGCCTGTGGTTCACCGATTTTAAAGTTAACGAAAAATCAGTATTTACTTTTATTCTTCATAAGATATAAATTGATATTTAAATATATGCAAACACTTCTGTTGATTTCGTTTTTAAAGTAGATGCAAACAATACAGTATAAGCAAAACACAAAAAGTAAGGTTAAGTTTGGTAGTAGAATAAAAAGCAAGTGTGCCAGATTGTAACATCTAAATTAATTACTGATTTAGAATATCCGTAAAAGTGCAAGTCCGTTTGAATTTCTTAACACTATTTGATTTTTATTACTGCTATAGATTTTCGCTAATTAGAGCCTTTGTATAAATGATATTTTAATTAATACGGCAATAAAATTTTAACCTTTTAAATAATTGATAGTAAAATTTCTACAATCCGGCAACCACGCAGTTTAACAATAACGATAACGATAACGATAAGCTCTTCGGTATTCATCCGTAATTAAAGGAGTCCGGTATGTTTAATAACGATAACGGATCATGTTTGCGTTACTGCGTAGTCTCAGAATAACGTTAACCACAACGGAATTGCAAAATAAGGGGTGCAAAATGTCTCTATTTTATTTTTGCACGACAAGTTATGCACCAGATAAGACATTTGTCCGATAAATGGAAGATTGTTTTCGAGAGGTGGTAATGCTTACTTGATATCAAGTTAGCACAACCATTGATTTTTTTTTGATCACGACAAAAAACCGACTAATTAATCACATTATGCCATCTTTCATCTCGCATGTGGTAGTGCTAACTTTATAGAGGTGGTAAAACGAAGTATTTCTAAAACTACATTTTATTTTTATAGTTACTTTCGGTATTTACAGCGACATTAAAAAGTGATAATAGACCTTACACGTCATATAAACCGAACTTTTACTACTTCATTACCCTAGTTATTTAAAGCATCACGTTCAAAGTCCATTTTATTTGTCGTCCCCAATAATATCCCCTCCAGATAAGAAAAACCTCTTAGCCCCGGTTTAGTTCACTGGATCATAAATTTAAGCTTGACCAAAATGCATTAAAACCAAAAAAGAAAGCATATACTCGCAGCTTAGCAAGTTAATAATTAATAGTTTAAAAAAACTAAAAAACACGCTTTTATATGCAACCGAACTAAAAATTAAAAAATAATTTTTCATTAAAAAAATATTGTCATTTCATAGTAAAAAGTGTGGGGTGCATTTTACTATTTTTTCATAACTTTTCCATCATAGATATTTGCAAATATAATAATTATAACATTTAATATATTTATCACCCCACGCTTTTTACTATGAAATGGCAATATTTTTTAATGAAAAATTATTTTTTAATTTTTAGTTCGGTTGCATATAAAAGCGTGTTTTTAGTTTTTAAACTATTAATTATTTTTCATTTTTAGTTTCTGCTACTCTTGACAAAATGGCGAAAAAATTTTTTTAATGAACAAGAGTGGCAAATTTTAAAATTTTTCCAACAGATTGCAACTCACTAAAAATTTCTTCTTCATTAAGTAGCAAAATTTGAAATTTTGCCAACAGATGGCAATCCAGGCAATGTTTGGACCGTTGCCAATATATTGCAACCCACTAAAAAATTTCTTCTTCATTTAATAGCAAAGTTTGAAATGTTGCCAACAGATGGCAAACTAGGTGTTGTTTTTATAATATAATGGAATTTTTTCCTGGCGATCAAAAAAGATAACGGGATACTGTTTGCAGATTATTGCATTGTCATGTTTCCTTAATACGTGTGCAAAGTTTCAAAGAAATCGAATAGCTGGAAGTTGGTTAAAATTAGGCTCAAAGATTCCGTTACATAGCCAGATAGTTACAACCCAAGTTAATAAAAAGCGTGTTAACGGCATTTATTAACTGTTATTGTTCATAAAATTGAACACCAATGGTGCAACTAACCCTATATTTTTATTGTTCATAAAAATTGAACACCAATGGTGCAACTTACCAAATTGTGTAAAAACTAAAAAATTTCTTCTTCATTTAATAGCAAAGTTTGAAATGTTGCCAACAGATGGCATCCTAGGTGTTGTTTTTATAATATAAAGGAATTTTTTTCCTGGCGATTCAAAAAAGATAACGGGATACTGTTTTTAAATTATTGCATCTTCATCGGTCCTTGACACGTGTGCAAAGTTTCAAAGAAATCGAATAGCTGGAAGTTGGTTAAAATTAGGCTCAAAGATTCCGTTACATAGATAGATAGATAGTTACAACCCAAGTTAATAAAAGCGTGTTAAAAAGAGACGTATAATCGTCATCGGCAGTCACGGTCACTGCCTAGAGGCAACCCTTAATACAATGAGTAAATACGTTGTGTATGCAGTTGCCTACATCGCACTGCAACATATTATGTTTCGGTTTAGCGGTCATGTGTTTTGGCGACGAAGTCTTACTGTAAAATATAATATTTGATTTTATTTGAAAAGGTACTTTTGCTATTTACAGCGACATTAAAAAAGTAATAATAGATCTTACCGTCATATAAACCGAACTTTTACTACTCCATTAGCCTAGTTATTTAAAGCATCACGTTCAAAGTCCATTTTATTTGTCGTCCCCAATAATATCCCCTCCAGATGGGAAAACGTCTTATCCCCGGTTCAGTTCCCGTTAGAGTTTTATCTGGTAACGTGACCGACTTGCTTAATTTTCTTGTAACTCGCAAGAAAATGGAGTTATCGCTCCTTTTGTGTAATTAGGCAAATCGGGGAACCATTAGTTGATTAGTTTTTACTTAAAGGAATTAGTTGCGTGTTTTTTTAATTTAGGATGTGTGTTATTTAAAAAATTGCAATGTACTTGTAAATTAAGTACAGTAAAATTTTAATCTTCTACTTTGTATTCTGTTAATTCTGTTGGACATTAAAAATGCGTTACCTATCTTATGTGGCATTAGTGGTAAAAATATACTTTTCCACAATCGTTTAAAAAAAATGTTGTTTTTAATCGCTAACATAAGGGTTAAACAAAGTAACTTTTTTCACACTTTGAATTAGTGTTGTGTACCACAATAAACTTAAATATCAATTTATGCAATGTAACAGTAAACGCGACATCAACTGTACCAAACGGTCATGTTACCTTTGATTTCGTCATTATTTCTTTTAGTTCTTTAGTTCGTGTGTCAGTAGTTTTAAAATTTGACAGTTTGCAAATAAATTGAATAGGAATTTATACTGTTTTAGTATTATTTATACAAAAAGTAAGTAAAATACATACAATTTTCCAAAATTAAATAATAAATGCATAGTTATGAAGAGGATAATTGTCTCTTAAAAATAAGGAGGCTATGATTTTTGATCCAATATAATGGCTGTGCTAAAAAAATTTAAATTAATAAGTTTAGATAAATAAAACATGTAAATAGTGGTATTTTGGGGAATTTTACACGGTCGTGGAAAAAATATAGTATGTAACACATGCATAAAGTGTCTTTTTTACTCATGGGATTGTCGCACTCGCCTTACGGCTCGTGCTGTCAAACTTCTATTCGTAAAAAAAAGTATCACTTTATGCACTTGTTCATAAATTACTATTTATGAGTTAAGCCATTTAGAACATAAGTTTATTGGAACTTTTCTTCTTAGAATCACCTAAAGATTTACACTCCTAAAGATCAGCATCTTATTCTGAAACACCCTGTATAGTTTAGACCTGGCCATCAGAGTTGGCGGATTTACAGGGTGTCCAGTAACTCAATAAAAAAATAAGAAAAAAACTTTATATTGATATATGTCATTAACGTCTAAGTTTTTGAACTACGGGGTGTTAAAAATTTTAAAAACTTATATATTTTTTTATTATACCTTTTATACCAATTAAGATATTTAAAAAAATTGAAGACGTCTCCTATGCATCTGAAGTCATTTTTTGAAATACCAGAAAAAATAAATGTTTACCAATGTCGTCCATAAGGGGTTAAGGCTAAATATTTTTGCATTTTTCTGAAATATATATATTTTTTTAAATCCTGTTTAGTTTGGAACAAATTTAATTTCTTGCGTTTTTGTTTGATAAAGAGTATTTAGAGCTAACAAAAAAATTGAGAGCAGATTCTAATTTGGCACCACCCAAAATCCCCTCCAGCCGAATAGTATGACATCAGGTATGGGACCAGGAGGCTTACGTGACTGTAACCCGTACGAGTTTTGGCACAATGTTTAAAAATTTGCATGTAAAACATTGTGGTAAACTTGTCCGACAAAAAAGTGACGCGTTTGCCCAGTCCGATACCCGATACATTTGACAGACTGGGTTAAAGCGCCGCTTCCATATAGGGCGATATGAATATTCGTCGTAGACTCGTCAAAAGGAGCCTCCCCTGAAAAGGTCTTAAAAGTGTTCTTATCATGAAGTGCATTTCATTACCGGCCGAGGGACTAGGTGACTTAGTGGTAACACCACGTATCATTATTTTCAAAGGTTAATGGTTTTTAAGTTTTATTGGCAAAAAAGTTGTTGATACAGGTTATATTGTGGTGGAAATGGTATGACATCGAGCTTAAAATGATGAATTTGTAGAGTAAAGTGACCAAATATGGAACAGGGACCCTATTATAGAATACCGGCATTTCTCTTAAACGGAAACTCACACACTCAATTAGAGGGTTTGTCTCTTTTTTTTTATGCCCATTCGCGAGTAGAAGTGGAAACATGCCAGTAGTGCAAGCCCTTTCGTCGATGTAGTAACGTTTTGTTTTATCGCTTTCTCATAACTTTTTAAGGTATTTTAAAAATACGTATTTTTTGTACAAAAAGTGCATGAAATATTGTTTTTATAACTTTTAGAGATAGTTTAGATATTTTGTTCTTGGTTTAACGGTATTTGATTTTATTAATTTAAAGAAAGAAAAGAATTAGAAGACAAGAATCGAGTCAAAAAGGGCTGTTCGTCTTATAAATGAACATTCACTTACAGAGAAGCTTCTTTCTCTCACTCATCGTCAGCCTGTGGGGATTTATCGCTTTTTTATAGGTACTTCTATGGCTTCTGCTCTGAGAAATTGTCCAGTATACTTCCTCCACGTATGCATCCCTGTACGGTCCAACAGACAGGCCCCGAACTACCCACTTTGTTCGTTCTTTTATTCCTAGTGTATCTAGATGGTGGAATCTGCTGTCCGCGAGGGTATTTCCTTTCCCCCTTATATTTAAGTCCCGTGTCAACCTCGCTTAAGACACTCACAGCGTTGGTGTGAGCTCTGGGCACAATAACTGCGCTAGATCCAGAGTCTGACGCCTGGATCTGCGTTTTTTCAAATTATTTTTGTTGCATTCTATGTTATACCAAAGTTTCCAAAGAGTTTCTTGTTAAATAAGTTTAACTTTTAATGGTGTTTATAGTATTCCATATTTGGGTACAAATTCCATATTTGGCTACCTTTATCATTTTTTAGTTTTTTCTAAAAATCTTTATTAAAATAGATCGATGTAACTTAAAATGTTTACAGGATAAAGAACAAATATATGATTGTTAATAATTACTACAAAAAGTTTTTTATTTAAAATGTTTATGCAAATTATGTGTAAAAAACAAAATGGTATTCCATATTTGGTCATGTTCCTCTAATAGTCCAACTGTAGCGAGCATTGGTACAGCCATAAAGTATCATACCTACGGATAAGAGAAACCACGGCATGCTAAAATTTTCGTACCGCTTTTGCGGCAGGCTTGGCGGCAGGCTTGTCATTTTTCCAGTTTACACTTTAAATGCGTCGGTCGAAGCCTCGCCTCGTGTAACATCAGCGGTGGGGAGACACGTAAGCTTACTGAAATAACTAACTGGCGGTATTTCAACGAGAAACGAATAACATTATATTGGGAGTTTTCGCATGACCTGTCCTTAAATCGGCTATTCCATGATAACTCTTATAATTTCCTTACTCTATGGTACAGCATTGCTAACTAAAATGACCGCGAAAATTACATTTCCATTTAACAAATTTTCATGATATATTTACCACTAAGCCATCGATATGCAAGATTATAAACCGTTTAAAATTATGTTTTATTTAATTGTTTTTTATTGTGCCTTTCAACAAATAGCTGCACAGAAAACGCGATGTTGCACGTTGATCACGGGTTAAAATTTTATGTAACTTGGACATAGTATAGAGGAATTTTGTCTTAAAAATCAAGATTTTGTGTCAACCAAAGTCGGTCTATATAGGGTCGCGACATTCGGCCATATTGCTTTGACGTGTTATGACGTCACATCTCCCATTTTTCGGCCATGTTGTTCAGTGCCGGAGATACACAGTTTATTGTATTAGTAGAACAACCGTTTACACAACAGTTTTTAATTATTAATAAGTTGTAAATTCTTTAACTTTAAATAAAAACATTTGAACAACAAACATCACTTTTAAGACAATGTAAAATGAAATGCGCAATTCTATACGCCACTGCAAAGTCGATTGATGAGATAAGGTCACGACATTCGCCATATTGGCTAGCGCGGCTGTGACGTCAAGTCGGGCCATTTTCGGCCATGTTTGATTTTGGGCAGAGCAGTGGCGTAGAATTAAGGAGAAAACAAAAAGAACTGTATGTTGTAAACAAAATTTATTGAATTATTTTAATAGGTATAACTTAAAACAAAAACATAAATGTAGTTTAAATATTGAAAATAAAAATTATCAAAGCGACGACAGGACGATGAGGTACCTGGCAGAGCAAAACATTTTCCATGGTGCCGTAAGTCAAAACCATTTTAAAAACTTTGTATACAGGGTGTCCGCTAATCAATGGTACACAGAAAAACCACAGATTCCTTATGCCAAAATATTAAGATTTAACCAAACATACCTAATATCCAAAAGTTTATAATAAGGAAGATACGGGGGTTGTCATAGTAAAAAGAAAAAGTAAATTTATTTCGATAATTGTTCCCCCTTTTTAAATATCTTAATAAAACGGTATCTAGGGGTTTTTAAACATTAGCTTTTCAGATCGAATATTAATTTTTGTGTGTAGACTAGAGGGCGATGGGTACACTATTTAAAATTCTCTAAAACTACCCAATTTTTTGTTACTACTCTGTATGTATGTAAACTAGTAAGCTTCTCTATACTTTCTGCACAAAAAAGGTATACTTAGTAAGAATCGGTCTTGACAACCGTTTTTAAGGTATTCACATATTTTAGTTGTTCAGTGCACCCGATAGTATGTATGTACCTTCAATAACATCGTATTAGCTATAATTACAACTGCGCAGATATAAATAGCTGATATCTAAAAACTCCTGGATACCGAGTTTTATTAAAATGTTTAAAACATATCAAAAATTATCGAAATGCATGAATAAAAATATTTATATCTCTTTAACATCCCGTATCTTCCTTATCATTAACTTTTGGATATAGGTATGTTTGTTTAAATCCTAAATGGGTATTTTCGCATAAGAAATCTGTGGTTTTTCTGTGTACAATTAATTAGCGGACACTCATCTGTATTATATGTATATAAAAACACGAATGACTGAAAACTATTCGACTAAACACTATCAAAATCTCTAAAATAAAACGAGTCCGAACCAATAATATGTGAAGTCTCTAAACTAACCAAAAACATTAACAACTGGAAATCCTTGCAAAATATACAACCAAAATGAAAATGGCAAATTTCCACAGTTTTTACCAAACAAAGCTTCGACAAGGCACGACGCTGTCATCAGCTGATAATGCTACCAACTTTGAAGAGAACTGCCAACCGAAATCGTAATTCTCACACCCTCACGTCGCTGACAAAAGCTATCACCGGTCTTGCTTATGTCTAAACCCCTTCTCATAAAGAAATTCTGCGCCACTGGATTGATCATCAGCTTTGATTTTACCCATTCTTGTCAACTTTTCTCCGTGGGTGCCCCTCCTTGCGTTCCCGACCTCAAACCGCCTAAAAGTTGAGGATGTGTCGCAACCTATTCCCAGTATAAATATAAACTTTTTTCTTTTATTTTCCTCTATGGCGACTTTTAAGTGAATAAATCACATTCAGAAAATTTTTCAACAGGTATCAAATCGGGTCGTCAAGTAGGCAATTTCGATTTTATTTTTCTGCACGGTTATGTCAATGTCTAGACGTGCTAATTTTATAACTACTCAAAAACATCTTGTCAAACAGTAGCTACGTTACCAATAATTTTAAATATTTATGCACCGCTTTTGTGTCTGTTTATTTACGTACAGACACACGCCATATTGTGTATTTCCGGTTCGGAATGTGACTAATATGTGTGAGACACATACTGATTTATGGCAACCTTGACTTCTGTTGAATATGAAAAGGAGAATATTTTCGAGTCTATTCAAGGTTCAATGGAACCATAAAATTCATTAAAATTGTTATAATTTTGTGTTTTAAGCTTATTTACATCTTTTTCAATTAAAGAAGGCATTTAATAAAAATGTATGAGTGTCGAGTCTGGATTGTCTGCAGGCTATTATGTTCGATAATAAAATTGAATTTCTTTTTACAAAAGAGGGCAGTCACAAAATTTTTCCCATCATTATGCGGGATCGAAGTTTGAAAAAAACTTGGACACTTATGGAAAAAAATTCATGTAGCTCATGGGCGTCGGTTGGGAAGATAATTAATAAAAATTAAATTAAAGTATCAAAAATGTGAGCACAGCTGTCATGATATCTATAAAAGTTATTTAAAAAAATATTTTGAATATAATTTAGGCCGGTGTACAAAATTCATATAAAAAAATTTAAAAATTAAAAGACATTTTTTTGACAAAAATTTTTAGTCGATTTACGAATCTTAATATTTTGCTTTAAGATAAACTTTTATGAAACAATTTCTTCAAAGCCCGATTTTTCCGAGAATATTTACCTTTTTAAGAGTTAGTCAGACTTAGGTTATCCATAAAATAATAAGACTTTTTGGGAAATTTTTCCAATAGGGGCTTACTATATAGTGCGAACTGATTTAATTTATTATAATGTTTGTATTTCCTTTCACATTTAAAACTAATAATAAAATTTAGCTACTCGTACTCAGTGTGTAAACCTGTCTTTTCTAAGAGCTGACGGTTTAATATATTTAAAATAAATAATAGTTTAAAAAAAACTAAAAAACACGCTTTTATATGCAACCGAACTAAAAATTAGAAAATAGTTTTTTATTAAAAAAATATTGTCACTTCAGAGTAAAAAGCGTGGGGTGCTTAATATATTAAATGTTATAATTATTATATTTGCCAATATCTATGAGGGAAAAGTTATGAAAAAATCGTAAAATGCACCCCACGCTTTTTACTCTGAAGTGACAATATTTTTTAATAAAAATTATTTTCTAATTTTTAGTTCGGTTGCATATAAAAAGCGTGTTTTTTAGTTTTTTTAAACTATTATTTATTTTTCATTTTTTAGTTCGATATGCATGTATGTACGTAAAAATGCTCCAGTTTATTCACTCAAAAATTCCTTCGCCATTTTGTCAAGAGTAGCTAAAGTTCCTGAGAAAAGTTTGGGATGTTGCCAAAAGATGGCAACACAGGTGTTGTTTTTATAATATAAAGGAATTTTTTTTATCCTGGCGATCCTAACCAGGATAACGGGATACTGTTTGCAGATTATTGCATTGTCATGGGTCCTTAATACGTGTGCAAAGTTTCAAAGAAATCGAATAGCTGGAAGTTGGTAAAAATTAGGCTCAAAGATTCCGTTACATAGATAGATAGATAGATAGATAGATAGTTACAACCTAAGTTAATAAAAGCGTGTTAAAAAATAAGTACTTTTTTAAATTTTGTTTTTTAAGAATACTGACGATAGTACCCTTCACTCCACTTTTCAGGTTCCCAAACCAATCTCTCAACCCGACTTGGAAAGCAAACGCAGGGACGATGCAGATATCTCTTTCACAGGATCTCAATTTGATATTGGATTGGGGCGCCAAAAATCTCGTCCATTTTAATGCATCCAAAACACAGTCATGTTCCTTGTCGCGAAAAAATCATCAAACACTCATCCTTTGCTTATGAGTGGCCAGGTTTGGCAGAGCGGGGACACATTTAACCTTGTGGGCGTCACATTTGAGAATAACCTTAACTGGCATAAACACATTGTATCTATAGCCACCGCGGCTTCAAAAAAGCTTGGATTTCTTTTCCGAGCCAAAAAGTATTTTCTCCTTCCAATTAATACACTTTGTGTCCCAAATTCGACCCTCTCTGGAATATTTTTCTCATGTCTGGGGAATGGCATCCCCTACAACCCTCAGCATTCTTGATGCCATTCAAAGAAGGGCTGTTCGTCTTATTAATGATCCCTAGAGTTTCTAGACTGTGGAACCTACTGCCAGGGGAGGTCTTTCCTTCCCTCCCAAATCTTCAAGTTTTTAAGTCCCGTGTTAATAAACCTCCTCTTACCCTGCTTAAGACACCCACGGTACAGTTAGTATTTAGGCTTTCAGCCTTCGTGGATTGTCCAAAGATAAAAAAAAATAGTAGAGAGTTTTAGGTCTGGTGAATAAGTGGGATATTTTGAGCTTTAACGATATGAATCGTGTTTTAAGCAAAACATTTCATATATATATATATATATATATATATATATATATATTTTTTGTTACAGGGTGACTCGCCTTTTGGTAAATCAGAAGCTTACATTAAGTTAGAACAATTAGGAGAGGGATCATATGCCACCGTGTACAAAGGATTTAGCAAGTAAGTTATTTTTATACCTATAGAGTCATAGTTTTTAAGATAATATTTTTAAATATAATTTACAATATAAAAGGTTTCTTTAAGACATTACCATTTTACTGGTGACGACAATTTTAATTACCGAACGTCAAAATATCGACAATCTTTGATGGAAAAACAAAATTTTAAATAAAATTTAGCCCTGTATACAGGGCCGATCGTAAAAACCAAAAATATACAGAGTGTCCCAGGAAAGGTGTTACAAGAGGACAAATGGACCTAAAATTTTGGAATATTTAAACTCATTTTTAGGAAAACTGGTCGCATGGTGTAAAACTGATAAATACAAAATTTTATTCCTATTGGTAATATACACGGCGAGTTAAAACTAAAAATATGAAAAATAACCAAGAGTAAGGTACCTTTATTTTTAGAAATATGAAAAAAAAATGTATATTAAGTTTGGAGAATTTAATTTTATGTCAAAAAAATAAAAGCAAATAAATTATTTTTGTCAACTTTTTTACATTATGCATTAACAGTTTTTAAAGTATATGGCTTAAGATAGCGAATTAAAAAAAATATATTTAAAATTATTAAATTTTCTTTTAAATTTTGCTCCCTCATGATAATTATTTAAATTGTAATGCATAATGTAAAAGTTGACAATTATATTTTTTACTGTTTTACTGTTATCTGCTTCTGTTCTTTAACTTCAAATTTTGACATAAAATTCAATTTCCTACAACATTTACTTTTACAATTTTGTTCTGTTTTTAAAAATAACAGTAGTTAGCTTCTGGGCATTTTTATATTTTTAGTTATTACTCGCCCTGTATTATACCAATGGGGGTGAAATTTTGTATTTATTAGTTTTGGACCATGCGACCAGTTTTCCCAAAATTTCGTTATAGTAATTCAAAATTGTATGGTCCATTTGTCCTCTTGTAACACCTATCCTGGGACACACTGTATACATCAGAAATTTTCTAGCGCGTCAGATTAAGATAGGGTGAGTATGTTTCATGCTAAAGAGTGTATATTTTACTAATCTGACAATTTGATAGTGACGTAAAGAAAGCGGAGGGCTAGAAAGTTGTAAAAACATCATTTTGGCATTCTCGAGCGTGGCTATTTTTTTATTTTGATGAAAATAATTTAAGGATAATAAAAAAATATATACATACGATGAAAAGGACATTATAACATTTTTTTCTTACCATCTAAGCTTTGCAACACAACAGGTCTCTATGACGCTCGATAAAATCCCTATTTAGCATCGGAGGCTCCAATACTATCTGCCGCTTACGGGCTCTTAGAATATCCTATTGGTAATGGGGGTGTGCAAATATCGATCGAATCGAATAAATATTCGATTCGAAATTCGAATCGAATAATTCGAATTTTCGAATTGTTCGAAATTTTTCAAATTATTCGTCGAATTTCGAATAATTCGAAAATAATCGAATAATTTACAAATAATGCGAACTATTCACTAATTATACAAAATATGAATGGATTCTTTATTTTATCCAATTGAGATTCCATAATATCGGGCATCAAAATATTTTACTGACCCATAATATCCTTTTTTGATTAAAAATTAATTATCTGAAGAAGACAATTGCTCAATTTTTTTATTTTAATATAAATATATAAAAAATAAAATCTTTTTGTTTATATTTTTAATATAAAATTTTGAAAGACCCTGTACAAAAAGCAAAAGATAAATTATTTCTCAAGTTAAGTAACAGATTCATGAAATACCCTGAATGATGAATATGCGAAATACAATAATTTTCAACTACAATAATTCGTAATAATTCGAAAAAAAATCGAATATTCGAAAAAACTTGAGTTATTCAAAAAAATCAAATTATTCGAAATTTCTAGAATTATTCGAAATTTTTCGAATTATTCGGGAACTTTTGAATAATTCGAATTTACGAATTATTCGATTCGAGTTTCGAATCGAATATTCATATTCGATTCGATACGAATTATTCGTAAGTTCGAATTATTTACACACCCTAATTGGTAATAAAATATGAAATATACAATATATTGAATATAATAAATAATAGTTTAAAAACTAAAAAACACGCTTTTATATGCAACCGAACTAAAAATTAGAAAATAATTTTTCATTACAAAGAGTCATTGTCATTTCAGAGTAAAAAGCGTGGGGTGCATTTTACTATTTTTTCATAACTTTTCCCTCATAGATATTTGCAAATAGAATAATTATAACATTTAATATATTAAGCACCCCACGCTTTTATTCTGAAATGACAAACTCTTTGTAATGAAAAATTATTTTCTAATTTTTAGTTCGGTTGCATATAAAAGCGTGTTTTTTTAGTTTTTTTAAACTATTATTTATTTTTCATTTTTAGTTCGATATATCAATAATTAGTTTTTAAAATAAATGCTCCAGTTTATTCACTAAAAAATTCCTTCGCCATTTTGTCAAGAGACACATAGTCAATTAAAAACGAAGCAAGTGATGAATCAATTGCCCTTGCGCATTCGCCATAATTAAAAAAAAGGAATTTTTTTATCCTGGCGGTGCTAATCAGGATAACGGGATACTGTTTTTAAATTATTGCATTGTCATCGGTCCTTGATACTTGTGCAAAGTTTCAAAGAAATTGAATCGCTGGAAGTTGGTAAAAATTAGGCTCAAAGATTCCGTTACATAGATAGATAGATAGATAGATAGATAGATAGATAGATAGATAGTTACAACCCAAGTTAATAAAAGCGTGTTAAAAAATAAAAAAGGCAAACTATTAAAAGTAGGAAATGTTGACATAAGAGCATATATGATAGACATAACTAACCTTTGTGTTTGTTGTTTTTTAGTTTCGATATTTCTAACTATCGATATTTTTTACTTTGAGTTACTTGAGTCTAATAACCTTAACGTATTTTTAAGATTTATTTTTACTTTCTAGTTTACAAAACCAAGTAGTGGCATTAAAAGAAATTAGACTGCAAGAGGAAGAGGGCGCTCCATTCACGGCGATCCGTGAGGCCTCCCTCCTCAAAGAACTGAAACATGCCAATATAGTTACGTTGCACGATATTGTGCATACCAGGGAAACGCTGACATTCGTCTTCGAGTATGTGGTAAAGTACCTTTACTTTCCCATTTACAAATATGTGTCTGTTCGCCTGTCTGTATGTGGTAAATTATATCTATTAATGTAATAAACAGTTTTAAAAAAATATAAACCGACCTCAAAACAATAATAAAACTCACTAAAAATTAAAAAAAAGTGGTAATACCATATTATGATATTAAAGTACAAAAAGCTTTTGTTTATTTAGTTATTAACATTAAGTAGTTTGGCACATCCAGGGCGATTCAAAAATCGACCACGAAACTTAAGGGGTGATTCTACTTGACAAAATAAGGGTAGAGCTTTATATAATTTTTTCAAAATGTCATTCGTTTTCGAGTTACAAGCCGTCAAAGTTCAATTTTTATTTTGGTTTTTCAGCCCTATTGCTTTTATTTTTTAACCAATCCAGTTGATATTTGGCACACAAATCGAGCTCTGCAGATTCTAAAATTTGAAGACAAAGTGCTTTTTTAAATACCGGCAAAGGGCACTTTACCTAAAACTTAAAATTTATTTACATTAAAACTTTTTATTTTGACAGATATCGCAAAGCTGGGAGCGCCATTTTATAGACAATCAAAAACTTAAAATAAGGTACTCTTTATTAAAGTTGATAAACCTCACCGTTTAGGCACTAATAGACATCAAAGTTTTCATCAATTTCAATCAAATTACCTACATACAGACAGGGTGTCTAGTAACTCAACCGACAAACTTTACGGGGCGATTCTACAACAGAAAATAAAAAAAAACTTCATAATATATATACATATGTCCTAAACGTCTTCGTTTTTGAACTACAGTGGGTTAAATATTAAGAAAACTTTTTGTTAAATATAGAAGTTTTTTCTTATTTTTTGTTGTAGAATCTTTTGGTTAAGTTTGTCGGTTGAGTTACTGGACACCCTGTATGTATATAGGTAATTTGATTGAAATTGATGAAAACTTTGATGTCTATTGGTGCCTAAACGGTAAGATTTATCGACGAAAAGTACCTTATTTTTAAGTTTTTGATTGTCTATAAAATGGCGCCTCAGCTTTGCGATATCTGTCAAAATACAAAAAGTTATGATGTAAATAAATTTTAAGTTTTAGGTTAAGTGCCCTCTGGCGGTATTTAAAAAGTACTTTGTCCTTAAAATTTTAGAATCTGCAAAGCTCGATTTGTGTGCCAAATATTAACTGGATTGGTTAAAAATAAATGCAATATGGCGAAAAAACTTAAATAAAAATTGAACTTTGACGGCTTGTAACTCGAAACGAATGACTTTAATATATATATATATATATATATATATATATATATATATATATATATATGAAGCTCTACCCTTATTTGTCAAGTAGAATCACCCCTTAAGTTTCGTGATCATTTTGAATCACCTGTATATTAATACCCGACTTCTTTTTTTTTACTTTTAAGTCAGTTTTATTATTAAATTAATAGTATTTATTTGGGTACACACCAATTAGGATTTTTCTCTAAAACAACATTAAGGAAAACCCCAAAAAGCCCAAAAAAAATAAAATAGGGAACAAGAAAACTAAAAATCGACGTTTCGGTGTCAAGTCTGCCACCGTTGTCAAGATAAAATTAAATAAAAATAAAAATTATAAAAATAAACTATTATTTAGGTTTTAACATTTAAAATTTTAGCTTTATTTTTAGGAGATTCTGAAAAGTTTTTTGACATTTATAATCAAGGAGATATTTTTTTAAATTAAACAAGATATAAAAAAGACCAAAAAATTGTACCTAATTAATTCAAACAAACAATAATAAAAAGTCCGTGGGGTATATTTTTCTATCAGGAATATTCGCTCTGGTGCCACCGAACATTACAACACAAAATGTATAAATGATGCTTAAGTTATTACTAAAATCTCTATTTTTTTTAATTAGTTTAAGACCCTGTGTAATTAGAACGAATATTTTGCGGACTTCTGTTTATATAAACTTTATAATTATGCAAGGCATCAATCTGATGGATCGATTTCTTTGACTTTTCCACCCAGTGAATACCAAATAAGTTTTAAAAAATTTAATCTTCCTCGAAGAAATTAATTAAACTTACTAAAAAGTTAAAAATAATAAAAACAAAATAAATAATAGTATAAAAAACTAAAAAAACACGCTTTTATATGCAATTGAACTAAAAATTAGAAAATAATGTTTCATTACAAAGAGTTTGTATTACAGTAATAAAAGGTCAAACAATGAATCATAATTGTATACCTCAAAATAGAATTATATTAAAATTTAAGGTAATAACAGAATAATTCACTTCAGAGTAAAAGCGTGGGGTTCATTTTACTATTTTTTTATAACTTTTCCCTTATAGATATTTACAAATGAAATAATTATAACATTTAATATATTAGGCACCCCACGCATTTATTCTGAAGTGAATTATTCTGTTATTAAATTTGATTATAATTCTATTTTAAGGTATATAATTATGATTCATTGTTTGACCTTTTATTACTGTAATACAAACTCTTTGTAATGAAAAATTATTACCTAATTTTTAGTTCGGTTGCATATAAAAGCGTGTTTCTGTCAGCCTTATACCGAGAGTACGTCCGAAACTGC
Organism: Listronotus bonariensis; assembly: GCA_014170235.1. Classification (NCBI taxonomy): domain Eukaryota; kingdom Metazoa; phylum Arthropoda; class Insecta; order Coleoptera; family Curculionidae; genus Listronotus; species Listronotus bonariensis. The sequence continues at coordinate 69,046 of JACEGR010005369.1, forward strand.
ACGCATGCGCAGATCGCGCACTAGCTCTTTCTCTGTTACTTCTACAGAAAATCTATAAAGGAATTTATTTATCCTGGCGATCCTAATTAGGATAACGGGATACTGTTTGCAGATTATTGCATTGTCATGGGTCCTTGATACGTGTGCAAAGTTTCAAAGAAATCGAATCGCTGGAAGTTGGTGAAAATTAAGCTTAAAGATTCCGTTACATACATACATAAATACATACAAGCGTGTTAAAAATTAGTTAGGTAATAGATAACATAGGGTATTAAAGTATATATTTTTATTATTTAGTTATTATCATTGGGTATAGTTTATCACATATGTTATTACCCAACATTTTTTTTATTTGTAGCTTTTTAGTAAGTTTTATTATTATTTTTAAAGTCGGGTTATTTTTATTTTAAATGTTTATTTTTCGCTTTTTAGTTTATAATTATTACTATTGAATCGGTAAACATACACTAAAAACACTACTAGTACCTCTTTTGGTTCCGTGAAAAGGGTTAATTTTACCCATAGGTTGTCAATTCTTAATGCGCATATACCTATATAAAGGCAGCTTTGCCGCACAAACAACGTATGGCAGAGAGATAAAAAGGCTAGTATAGATGGGTCCACATTTAATTCATTCTGAAAGCAATACCTACTATGGTCTTTCAACTAAACTCTGTACTTGGCTCTCTAGCTATCTATCTGATCGACGTATATCAGTTATTGTGGACGGCCATTCTTCAAGCTTTCACCAAGTAAATGCTGGAGTCCCTCAGGGCTCAGTTCTGGCACCAACATTGTTTCTTCTTCACATCAACGACCTTCTCTCGTCCATAACTAATCCTATTCATAGTTTCGCCGACGATAGTACCCTTCACTCCAGTTTTCAGGTTTCTAAACCCATCACTAAACCTAACTTGGAAAACAAACGCAGAGCGATGCAGATATCTCTTTCACAGGATCTTAATTTAATATTGGATTGGGGCGCCAAAAATCTCGTCCATTTTAATGCATCCAAAACACAATCATGTTCCTTGTCGCGAAAAGAGTCATCAAATACTTATCCTGTACTTATGAGCGGCCAAGTTTTACAGAGCAAAGACACCTTTAATCTTGTGGGCGTCACATTTGAAAGTAACCTTAACTGGCATAAACACATTGTATCTATAGCCACGGCAGCTTCAAAAAGCTTGGATTTCTCTTCGAGCCAAAAAGTATTTTTCCGCTTCTAATTTATATACTTTATATGTGTCCCAAATCCGACCTCCCTTGGAATATTGTTCTCATATCTGGGGCATGGCGTCCCCCACAACCCTAAGCATTCTTGATTCTATTCAAAGAAGAGCTATTCGTCTCTTTAATGATCCTTCACTTACACAAAGGCTTCCCTCTCTTGCCCATCGTCGGGCTGTGGGGGATTTATCGCTTTTTTATCGGTACTTCCATGGCTTCTGCTCTGAAGAATTGTCCAGTATAGCTCCTCCACTCACGGTTCCCAACAGAGAAACTCGTAGTTCCGCGCGTATGCATCCTTATACGGTCCAACTGGACAGGCCCCGAACTTCTCACTTTGTTCGTTCTTTTATCCCTAGAGTTTCTAGATTGTGGAACCTGCTACCCGCGGAGGTCTTTTCTTCCCCCAAATCTTCAAGTATTTAAGTCCCGTGTCAAACTCCCTCTTACCTCGCTTAAGACACACACGGTACGTTAGTATTTAGGCTTTCAGCCTTCGTGGTTTGTCCAAAGATAAAAAAATACCGCAAAGTACACAAAAATGATAAAGTAAACAAACCTTTTCGAATACACATAGCCTCGGATAGAGCCTGATTACATATTTTTAAATAAATAATAAAATACATTGCTAAAACACGTATCACCTACTTAAAAACATTCTCTTATTTCGCCTCTGTCCTACTATAAAACCGGTGGCACGTGGCGTGGTACTAGAAACTTGTCGGGTTAAATATTTTTTGCTGCAATAAATCATTGTTCACAAAAGGGTTTCTTTACTTTATCATTTTTTGTGTACTTGGCGGCATCGCTTTCAGAATGAATTAAATGTGGACCCATCTTTACCTTTCTCTCTCGCGACCCTGAATTGGTTTTTTATGTGGCCACCGCGGAAGTGCACTCTTTTAAATAAAAAATAATTTTTTAAACCGGTACACAAACACCAGAGTAATCACGTAACATAAACACAAAAAAACATACAGGCGAATTGAGAACCTCTTCCTATTTGAAGTCGGTTAGAAAATTGGCCTAAAACACTTTAAAAATATTGCTATTTTGAACCGTCTGTGCTTAATATTTACGAGTCGCCACTGCTAACCAAATAATTAAAAACGCCTCTTACCTACCACTCAAAAAAGTATTTTAGTGCTTGCCAGAAGCATTTACTAAACAAATCATTCCGCTCACTTTCGAAACACTCCGCGCTAAGCTCACTCGTGTACATAAAAAGGGGGATTTACCGACATTTTCCCTCCCTTAATTGGCATAAAGTGCCCCAATGTACAAAGGACCTAACTAGGCTCGACTGTATAAGGCCAAAGTTAAAGTAATTGGATTATTTGGCGAATTGTTGGGGAAACGATGAAATGCGATATGATTCGAATAATTATGTAAATATGGAAGTTGCAAGAGGAAAAACTTTTGTTCGAGGGGGATTTTTGTATGTATACTAGCGGCGTTAGTAGATATAATTTTTTTACATGGGATTCATTTAAAAATTTAAGGGTACACGGACGTAAGAAAATCCTTTGGTGTTTACCATACCATATGTTTTATTATTTTACATTAAAAAACACCTCTAATTGAACATCCTCCCTGCAGGCCAGACTTATAGCTCTGCAGCTTCTGTCAATATTCATTGGGATTAACCGACGGGGACACCGCTATTTGCCGAATATTGGTTTCGTATGATATCGGAAATAAAATTAAACATACAGCGTGTCTACTTAAGTTTGCGCCATATGGAAAACTTTTTATTATTAAATTTACAAAAAAAATATTCTTTATAAAAAGTTCCGGATGATCTGAATTTCGTGAGTTAAATAAACATTTAATTTTAATACATTTTTTTATATTAAAACAATAAGAACAATAATTAATAAGAACAATATAACAAAATGGAGTATCCGTTAATAAATAAATAAATAAATAAAATTACATAAATTTGCAAAAAGTTTATAGTTGTCTATGGAGATTGTACACTATAAAACTAGTCCCCTCAATTTAAAGTGACCAACGTTTTTGCTAGCCACTGTGATTTGGGATTGGGGGAAGTCAAATCACCATTCATTTCAGAAAAATCAAACTCTTTGCCCCGATGTCTTTGTGGGCTGGAGCTGGGCAGCCTCCCCTGAATACTCTTATGGCCGATATATCGTATCGACAAAAAAGTTACATCGTACGCTCTCTATTTTTTAAAAGTAAAAACTATTTTTGTTTTTCAGCACACCGACCTATCCCAATACCTCGAACGCCATAGCGGTGGGCTGGATCCCCGCAACGTTCGTCTGTTCCTCTTCCAGTTGCTGCGAGGTTTGGCGTACTGCCACAAGAGGCTGGTCCTTCACAGAGACGTCAAACCGCAGAACCTGCTGATATCCGAAATCGGGGAGCTGAAGCTGGCGGATTTCGGGCTGGCGAGGGCGAAGAGCGTGCCTAGTCATACATATAGGTAAGTGGGTCTATACATTGGTTTCCAATGTATTTTTAAGTGCGAATCACAAGGCATTTGGAATCCCTAGATGCAAAACCAGATATATTCATTTTTCAAAATTATCACACGTATGTAAAGCTAGCATTGTAAAGTGAGCAAAATTCATTTTTTTTTGCTCAACATATAGTGCTAAATTGATGCTAATTTTGTGTCCAACTTAAAAATTTTACGCTCTTCCCAGGTCTCGGAAAAACGATACAAATCTAGCTTCAGATAAAGCTGGCATTGTATACACCAAAAATCAACTTAAAAAAATATATATAAGTAATCTTAGGCATCCCTAATTAGTGCTCAATGAGTGCTGGTAATATGAGTGAAGTAGTACAGAAACTTTATTGAAATCATCGAACGGGCACGATTACTAATAAATTCATTTTTGACAAAATGGTGAACGAATATAAAATTCATAGATGATAAAACTTGCGATACAAAATAATGTTTTATTCTGCAGCCATGAAGTAGTTACGTTATGGTACCGGCCGCCCGACGTCCTGCTAGGTTCCACGGAGTACTCGACCAGCCTGGACATGTGGGGAGTGGGATGCATATTCGTGGAGATGATCACCGGCATGGCCATTTTTCCAGGCGTTAGGGATACCTACGATCAACTAGACAAAATTTTTAAGGTGAGGAAATCACATCACCCTTTTTTCACCCTATTATAACAACTTTTTAAATTTTTGGAATTGTAGGTGCTAGGAACTCCGACAGAAGATGACTGGCCGGGTTGCACGAGACTGCCGGGATACAAACCGCACAAATTGGGAAACTACAGGTCGAGGAAGTTGGGGCTGTGCTGGCCGAGGCTACACGATGTCGTGCATGGAGAGGCCATGGCTACGGGGTTGCTACAGCTTGATCCTACCAGGAGATTAGGAGCCGAGGAGGCCATGCAGCATAGGTACTTCGAAGGACTACCAAAGAAACTACTAGAACTGCCTGATGGTTTGTTTAAATCCTATTATTATTATTATTGTTATACGTACACACGACTGGGTCAATAACCCAAATAATTATATTTATTTTTATGTAACTCCTTGGTCCAAAATTTAGAGTTTTATCGCAATAATGACAGTTAAAATCAAAAATTAAAAATAAAAATATTTTCATTTGACATTGACAGACTGGGTTAAAGCGCCGCTTCCTATGTATGGCGGTATGACTATTTGTGGTAGACTCGTCAAAAGGAACCCCCTTAAAAGGTTATAAAAGTGTTCTTATTATGGGGTCCGTTTCATTACTGTCCGTGAGACAAAAAGTTTATAGGCAATGCGTGGAAAGGGACGGTCTAACATGTCTAGAACACTAACAGATAGAAAGAAGACAAAAAATTGCCTATAAACCTTTTCATTTGGATAAACGTGTACTTTACAAACAGGCT